>PVJS01005943.1:0-61959 GCA_004027185.1 Glis glis | reverse complement strand
TGAATTAGTGGTTGCTCCAATCCTAAGACTCCAGCTCTTAGACCGTTCGACCAGCTACTGGTTCCTCTGACCCTCCACGTGCAGTCAGAACCTGGGACTACATTGCTGCAAACTGTAAGCCATCTGATAAATCCCTTTTTTAAAAAATATACTCATTCTGTGTATTCTGTTAATCTAGAGAACCCTGTCTAATACACAGAGCAATCTAACCCTCTTCACCCTATTCTGAATTCCCACAATCCCTGGATTTTCTTTGTAAATGCAAGAAGTTGGTCAAAACTTCAGAATATAAGAAAAAGCCCATACCACTCTTGTCTTTGACAGTTCTTCCTTCGTATCTTCTGCTGAGGATGGTAGTGCCTGGTTTGGGTTCTTTCATTACACTTAATTTTCTTTCTTTCTTTCTTTTTTCTTTTTTTTTTGTGGGACTGGGGGTGGAGTCCAGGGGTCTTCTACCTCCAGGCTATACCCCCAGCCCTAGTTTTTATTTGGAAACAGGGTCGTGCTAGGTTGCTGAGGGCCTCACTAAGTTGCTGAGACTGACTTCAAACCTGTGATTCTCCTGTCTCAGCCTTCCAAGCACTGGGATTACAGGTGTGTGCCACCATGCCCGCCACGTTTAATTTTCAAATGGAAGCCATTATCCCTTTCAGATTTTTCCCAACCCTTTAAGAACACATGAACAACTCAGTTTTAATTTTTGTTTTTATTTTTCTTTGCATAATTATTTTTTGTAAAAATACATCATATCTTCAGTGACTTTTTAGATTATTTTTATTAGTTCATATTATGTAGCATATTCATACATGCATATAACATAATATGATTAATTTCATTCCCCAATACCCCTCCTTCCCTGTTCCCCCCAGCCCTCTTCCTCTATGCTAATGTCTCCCTTCTAAGTTCATGATGTCTTCTCCTCCCCTCCCCCTGCAGCTTCCATATATGAGAGAAAAATATGATACTTGCTTGCTGATAATTTTAGATTATTGATCTTAGGAAATAATGGAGAGAAAAAATCTCAGAAACATCTTTGCTTACCTTGGCCAATATTTATATAAGTCAAATGGATCCAAGCAGGATCATTTCTGACTCAAAGAACCTTGAGTTGTTTTTAGAACATAAAATGCAATAAAATATAACACTATGATTTTCTCATGTATGTCAAAAGAATATTAGATTTTTTGTATTTAAAAAGGGAGAAATAACTGAGTAGGATGTATACCTTATACGGAGAAAAAATTTTGAAATCAAATAAAAGTTGCTAATTAAAAAACCACAACTGACTTTTATTCTCTAAATCCCAATGAAGGAGATTAACCTAGTAATGGTTTAGACGTTCTATCTCCTTCCATTTGAGGCAGAGTCCTTGGTAGCTAGACACTCGAGGACTTACCCAATCAATACCTACAAAAAAGAAATTACTCCTCACTCTCTCTTGTCCACAGTCACAAGGCTCAAGCACACTTCACTCAAGCCTTCTCTTCCAAAGCCCTGTGGCACACGGAGTGCCCCTTAGTCTTTGCTCAGTGATTTGGACCAGGCATGATGGCTTTTCTGGTAAGAGCTTTCCTAACTTTAGGTTCACTTAGCACTTTAAACAAGGAAGATAAGACCACAAATTGGAGTCTTTCCAAGTATTACAGATTACTAGGCATCCCAGGCACTTGCTAACTAGGCAAATATTGTTTAAAGAGAACCTACACGTAGACACAGAGAGTGTGGCCTCACTACATCAAGACGCAAGAAGTGGGTACACTGCTGATGAACAGCCAGACACTAAGCAGTTTGGGGGAGAAGGAGTTCACTTTACACAGAGGTAACTCCTAAGACTTTTGCTAAATTATTATTATTATTATTTTTTGTGCGGTACCAGGGATTGAACCCAGGGACGTTCTACCTCCGAGCTAGACCCCCGGCCCTATTTTTTATCCTTTATTTTGAAACCAGGTCTCACAAAGTTGCAGAGGGCCTCACTAATTAGCTGAGGCTGACGGCGAACCCGGATCCTCCGGTCTCCACCTCCCAAGTACTGGGACTACAAGCGTGTGCCACCACACCCGGCTTTTGCTAAATTATTCATTCATCCATGTGACATACTTTTATCCAGACATGCTCCTACATGTCAGCCACTGTGATTCAGAAAGGACACAAATTCCAAAGACATATTAGTCAGGATTCTCGGTTGGAAGCATCAGAATGTAACTCAAATGCTTTAAACACAAAAGGGAATCTATTGGCTTATTTAACTGGGAAATGCAGAATGTTCTTGCTTTTTACATACTAGATCTAGGAGCTAAATGATGTTATGTAGGCTCTATTCCATATTCTCACTTGTTCTTCCCTTTCTAAGGTCAGGTTAAATCTATGTCCATGCTCTTTTCGTGAGATGGGACAGTTGGCCGTTGGTGGTCCAAGGCTTCTATCTTTATTCAAAAGGAGAAAAGTGATCTTCTTTTCCCAGGATCTGTACACTAATATCACAGAAAGACTGTCAAGTCACATGCTCATGTTTGGTCAGTCATTGTTGTTGAGCATATGGTACCAGAGGATTGGCTGAACCCGGGTCACATGTGCAAGGTTACGGCAAGCAGGTAGACAGGATGCTGTGGTTAACAGTCTCAGTGGGATCACATGAGATGGAGTGGCACTTTCCCACTGGAAAATAAGGCCCTATGCAGACAAATGTAACTGATGTTCACAACAAAAGACTCTCTCAAGAAACTCAGTATGGTGATGGAGATGGACGTTTAAGCAGCCATAGCAGTTAAATGAATACGAATACAGGAGAGATAATTACAGGGAAGTATAGAGTACTAGGTGAACACAGAATGGGGACCTATAACTCATACTGGGGGATCAGTGATGGTTTCCTGGTTAGTGTACCTCTTACTTGAGTCTTGATGGATAAATAAATATGGATTATCAGGTAAATGGGGGAGCAAAGAATAGATATTTTTTGGTATTAGAAAAGACACGGACAAAAGCAGAGGGATAACAGAGTGTAAGGTCTGTTTGAGAAACTCTTAATTAGTTTGTATGGCTGGATTACAGCACATTCTCAGGAAGTGTTAGTGAAAGGGCTGAAGAAGTCCATAATATTCAACCATGAGAATCTATGTGATTCATAAGGGATCTGGAGTATTTAAAGTAGGAAAGTTATATGCTTAGGCTTGTGTTTAAGGCAGTATAGACTGGAAGGGACATGAATTGGAGGGGCAGACCTGTTTTACTAATTCAAGGAGAAATGATGAAAACCTGAATTTAAGCAATGCAATTTAGGAGATATTATCAATATCTCAATATGAACTTCACAACTGATTGGATGTTATTGGTGAGAGGAAGGGAGGAGTCTGAGATGTTTATTAGTTTTCTAGCTTTGGTAACTCAGTAGATAGTACCAAAACTCACCAAATAAAGAACTAGGGGAAGTTTGTGGTGGAAGATCATGAATTTAGGGTCGGACAATCACCTTTGTGATGTAAATCTGATGTGTCCACAGAAGCTGGATGGCCTCACCAGTGGTATTGCCAAGGGCATTCCTGTCTACAGTAGGGGTAGGGACAACAAGGTTTCTTATGATCCTTTAAGCTCTACTCCAATAAAAAAAAAATTCACCTCTAATTATTTTTAACCCCATCACTTTTCTACTGTCAGAAGCTCCTGTAATTTTTGTGTCTGATATGTCTTTGATACAGATTCTCCTATGTCTGTGGACCTTGTACAAAAAGGAGGGAGTTTTCATACTTATGCTGTATTGATTTAGTCTTCATAATTTAGAGATAGCAGCCCAGTGATATAAAAAGTGGAGTGGTGATTAATCATTTCCTCCACAAACAGAGTAGGGGCAAGGAGAGAATCAAATGCTACTTTTTTTTTTTCAAATGCTACACTCACAGTTTTCCTTCACAATGATCACTTTAGACACATCAAAACTTACAAGATAGAATCCAAGCTTCTCTCTGATCTACAAAACTATGGACAAGTGGGTCCAAGCCATCCTTCCTGCCTCATTTCTTACTCTTCCCTAATATAGACATTTAACTGATCAAGGTGGTCTGACCTCCAAATGGCAGACCGAGACAAAGTGCCTGGCACGTATTGGCACTTAATAAAGAGTTGCTGAGTTTTTGGGGAAAACTAACAAATAGAGGAAATCAAGTCCCTATTTTTGAAATAATAGGCTTTCTTCTGGTTAAATAATGTTCTCATGGTGAAAATTCATTTTTAGTTTAATTTCCTTCCAATTTTTTCTATGCATATAGAAGTTTATGTATATATGGATATATATATATATACACACACACACATTTACACATATATGCACACATAATTTTCATTATATAAAGCATTAAATTTTGCATTGTGTTTAATGTTTATACTAAATGGTGCCCCATGTTTTTGACAATTTTTCTTTTGTGATGCTGGGAACTGAATCCATGGCCTCATTACATTCTAGGCAAGTGCTCTACCACTGTGTTGTGCCTCCACCAACCCAACTTTTTGCCATATGCTTGAGTGCTCATGGGTAACATGCTTTTTTTTTTTTTGCGGTACTGGGGATTGAACGCAGGGGTGTTCTACCTCCGCGCTACACCCCCGGCCCTATTTTTTATACTTTTATTTTTGAAACCGGGTCTCACGAAGTTGCGGAGGGCCTCACTAAGGAGAGAGAGAGAGAGAGAGAGAGAGACAGACAGAGAGAAAGAGAGAGAGACAGTGAGAGACACAGTGAGAGAGCTGAGGCTGGCCGTGAACCCAGATCCTCCGGTCTCTGCCTCCCAAAGTACTGGGATTACAAGCGTGCGCCACCACGCCCGGCGGTAACATGCTTTTTAATAGTCTATATAAGTACATCCTACTTAGATATGGATATATAGTTTATTTAACCTTCTCTTATATTTAGATATTTGGGCTGTTTTCTGTTTTTATAAATTATAAATATTCTCAATAAACAACCTTATAGACAAGTTGTATCAGCAATTCTAAGTATTTTTCTAGGTAAAAATTTAAAAGTAAAATTCTGGATCAAAATATATGAACATTTAAAGTAATTCATATAGTTGAATTGTTTTCTAGAATAATTTCATCAACTTATATCCTCTTCAAATTGTTTGAGAATCATTATTTTTCCTGAATATTTAGGCATAGATCAGGTTAAAAACTGTGCTGGTGGGGTTTTTCTTTGTAACTTTATTAAACATCTAATTAATCTGGGGATTAATTTATATTTTAATGACATTAGATTCATTCCAATAGATCCTGCCTTTTTTTTTTATCCCAGTGCTATATTTTGTCCTATGAACTTTCAGTTTTCTTCATCTATAGGCAGGTTCTACACATTTCTTGGTAAGTTTGTTTCTAGGTATTTATAATTCTATTGATATTGAGAGTGGAACATTTTCCTATTGTATTTTCTAATTAGCTACTTCTGGTGCATAAGAAAACTATTGATTTTAAAGCATTTATTTATTTTAATCTCCTTTTTATCTTATAAATAAAAGAAGAAAAAAGGAGGAGATGTTTTGACTATCTTCCAAACATGTCTTGCAATTTACTCTCCTCTAAATTTTGTTCATATGGTCTGACTACCCTAGAGAGCTGTCTAACGCTTTTCTACCTGGGAAAATGATAACAACGGGGACAAAACTGGCGAGTGTGCTGGAACTCCCGGGACTACAGAAGCACCAACCAGATGTACTCAGGACCATAGCCAATGCTATATTCTCTGCCATCAGGCCCTGTGGCATCCCTGCAGCTGTCAATACTGGCCAACAAAGAGAAAGGGGAATGCCTGGGCATACCTCACAGCTGCTGGCTTCCCTGTGAGATACAAGCACCTACACTCATGGGTCCAATAGCCACAGTGCACCAATTTCTTTGTAGCCAGAAGGTTAAGTCCCTGAGCCATCTTCTTTCTCTGGTATGATTGTGGTGTTTATTTGCTGTCTTAGCCCACTCAGGCTTTTATAACAAGAATATCATGAACTGAGCCGGGCGTGGTGGCGCACGCTTGTAATCCCAGTACTTTGGGGAGGCGGAGACCGGAGGATCCGGGTTTGCGGCCAGCCTCAGCTCTCTCTCTCTCTCTCTCTCTCTCTCTCTCTCTCTCTCTCCCTAGTGAGGCCCTCTGCAACTTCTTGAGACCCGGTTTCAAAATAAAGTATAAAAAAATAGGGCCGGGGGTGTAGCGCGGAGGTAGATCGCCCCCTAGGTTCAATCCCCGGTACCGCAAAAAAAAAAAAGAATATCATGAACTGGGTAGTGTGTAAACAATAGACATTTATTTTTCACAGTTCTGGAAGCTGGGACATCCAAGAACAAGCTGTTGGTGGATTGGTGTCTGGCGCATAGGTGGTGCCCTCTCGCTGTGTCCTTGCATGGTGGAAAGGGTGAGGGTATTATAAGGACACTAATCTCATTCATAAGGACTCTGTCTTCATGTCCTAATCCCTTTCTGATACCATTGTTTGGGGGTAGAATTTCAACATATGAATTTAGGAGGGACACAAACACTCAAACCATATCATTTACCTCTTATCTTTCAGCTCCTAAACCACTATTCTATCCTCTGCTGTAGTCAGGGTCCACACACTGTATTTCCCAGAATCTCCTGCCAGTTGGCTTCCAATTAACCAATAGGAAGAACTGGGGAAAGATTTGTTTTCAGTGTTGGTTTCACTACAGCAAAACAGCACCAAAATATAGCAATGGCTCCAGTCCCCAGCTCCATTTGGCATTTCCAAACCAGTTGCACGGTTCCTTCTTCAGAGTTCCAGCACCAGCCAGCCACATCCTTCCCTGGGGTCTGAGCCCCAGCATGAATGTGGGGCCTCCTCTGACCTGGGTTTCACTAACCCCACATCTCCTTCTCTGTTGCCCTAGCCTTTGATTCACAGCCACTTTCTGCAGTTATGCATACCTGGGGTAATCTCTATCTGCCGTTTTTGTCCTCCCAGCCTTCCATTCTCTGTGGAACTCATTCTCTGTATTAATTCCCTCCTTGTAATACTGAGCTTGGTTTTCATTCTCCAGACCGGGACCCTGTCTGATACAACAGCCATCCCCATCAGGCTGAGGGGGAGTCTGTGATCACTTTGAATGCAGCAACCCAGACCTGGCTGTCCAGATACCACAAGGCCCCCTCCTACCATGAAGATGGTTCTGCCTCCTATTTCACATGCAGATCGAGGGTGTCAGGCCATCAACTTCCTGGCTACCCAAGAGTCGATTAGGATTTTTTGTTGGCCACCCTTCTGTCGTGAGGGTGTCCTGGTCTATTAGTTATCTCCACAAGTCTCCACTGGTCAGGTCCTCTTGAGGCAAGGTCAGGCATAAAGGCTGTATGCTGGGAATAAACTGGGAATGTCCGGGTAACTGGTCAGAATGACTGTGCTATGGTGAGCAAGGGTGTAGTGGGATGGGCTCTGGGAAGACTTACACCTCTTCCTCCTGGCTCTCCCTCCCCCTACTCTCCAGCTTGCTATCTAGTTTATAACTCTTTTGGAATGTGAGCAATGGAGGGGAGGAGAGAGGAACGGCAAGAAAAGTCTTATTTCCATCATTTCTGTCATGGACTGCCCCTCTCCAGTGGAGTGCATTTCAGGGCTCTTCTGGCTGTTCGCATTTGGGTCTTCCAGCTGCAACTCCAAGGCACATTTTCCTTTGGCTTGACTAGTCCCCTTCCTGCACGCCCTGACTCAACAGGGGCTTTTCCCCATGACCTCATGCAGTGGAGTCCCCCCACCCAGCTGGTTCAATTGGACAGAGCTTGAAACGTTTGCAGTTCAGCTCTGTCTTTAGCATTGCCCATGTGTAGTCCATGAGAAATACCCATACCTGTTGTCTTAGTCCATTCAGGCTGCTATGACAAGATGCCATAGACCGGGTAGCTTATAAACCATAGAAATTTGTTTTTCACAATTCTAGAGGCTGGGATTCCAAGGTCAAGGTGCTGGCAGATTGTCTAGGAAGGGCCCACTTCTGGGTCACATACTGCTTACTTCTTGTTATATCTGCACATGGCAGGAGGGGCAAGGGAGCTCTGTGGTCTCTTTTATAAGGCTCCTCATGACTAATCACCCCATAACTTCCCCAACTCACCTCCCAAATGGCCTACCTCTTAAAACCATCGCACATGATGTTTCAACACGTGGCTTTGGGGGTACAAAAATATTCAGTCTATTGCACTTGTCCCATCAAAATAAGAGTGTGCAGGACTTTCCTCAATTCAGCAGTCCTCTCCTGACCCCACCATCAGGAGTTATCCTATTGCTCAGCATCTAGATTTCTTAGGTGGGAGTCAGAATACAGGCCATAGTGATGGTATTTGCCAACATATCACTCTCTCCATGTGGCCCAATGGAAACCTTCTTCATTTGGCTTGAAAGGAATTTAGTAGACTCCTCCATTGGCAACTCCCCATCTATTGCTAACTATAAATACATCTCTTTATGGAAGGCATAAGAACTCAAAGCATTGCTCAAGAAGATTCTAGATTATCCATGCCCGTTTGAAAAGGAGAAGGCTGTCAATTTTACAGACACTGGGTATCCTTTCTACTTAGTTGTTTCAAGGTCAGAAAGAATCACTTATCCAATTAGAGGGGACATGAGACAGTGACGGCTCTTCCCTAAAATAGATGAAAAGAATGATGATGGGGAAAGGATTGTGACCCTAATTCAAGAAAGGTGCTATTAAAATAATGAGTCCATATTTCAAATGACACATCTAAGGAAATGTTCTAGCCGGGGCTGTAGCTTTTGCTCCTGAGTTAGACCTCTGCTCTTTTGTTTTTTTTTTTTTTTGTTTTTCCTGTGGTACTGGAGATTGAACTCAGGGGCATTCTACCTCCCAACCCATTTATTTATTTATTTATTTATTTATTTGTTTGTTTGTTTTTGGAACAGTGTCTCACAAGGTTTCTGAGAATCTCACTATGTTGCTGAGGCTGTCCTCGAATCTGTCATCCTCCTGTCTCAGCCTCCCAAGTACTGGGATTGCAGGCATGCACTACCACGTGGGGCTCCCTGAGTGAGACATCTTTAACACAGGCCATCAGGAAGCGTGAAAAGCAAGAATGGAAAGTTCTCTTATCCACAGACACCTCTATTTTAGGACTTATACTCATCAGGGAAATTTCTTTGTTAGAAAAGCATTACAGGAAGAATACTAGAGGTTACTCAGGCAGTAGCTCCTCACCCCTGAAATAATACAGAACATTTATTTACTCCACATATAGTTTTTGAGCTGAAGAGAAAGTAGTAAAGAAGATGCTAAACAAGGGCCTATACTCTAGTAGTAGATAGAAAAGGATGTTGACTTTATTATTATCTAGCCATTTGAATTATCCAAAGAAAATACACAAGGATGTCTGCAGCATCATCTTTAGTACTTATCTGAGAAATTTTCCTTGAAGAACAGTGATTTTGTCTCAATATAATGGTGCCCAGACACTTGGAATTCAACAGTTTAAAAAAAACTAAAGAAAAAAACAGGAAGAAATAGATAGGAATAATTAACAACAAATATTAGACTTCAATAATAATACAACAAATTATAATGTTAGGCAACATTTTTTGAGAACTTAGTATATGCCAGATCCCGTGCCAAGTACATGTATGGATTATCTAATTTAATTTTCACAACACTTTACTGCTACTATCATTATTATCTGTGGTACTGGGGATTGAACCCAGGTGCATTCTTCCTCCGAGCTACACCCCTAGCCCTTTTATTTATTTATTTTTTGTTTCAAAACAGGGTCTTGCTAGGTTGCTGAGGGTCTCACTAAATTGCTAAGGCTGATCTCGAACTTGGGGATCCTCCTGTTTCAGCCTCCCAAATACTGGGATTACAGGCATGCGCCACCATACCCGGGTATAACAACACTTCAGATAAGCATATTTCCCCCCATTTTATAGATGTGGAATTTGAGGCACAGCTAGTAGATGGCAAAGCCAGATTTAAAAGTGGCATTCTGATTCTAAACTATTGCTTCATGCAACTGGGGAGTAAAAATGCACTATAGAAGCCATAAATTATCCACTGGAATAGTTGTAAATGGGATCCATCCTTGGGGGATTATCATTTTCTTGGTTCCTCAGGAAAGGCTCCTGGTGCTCAGCTCGATTTTATGATTTGTCATGTGTGTAAATGATAAGAATCTACTAGATTATTTTCTTCTAGAACATATTTGTTCCATTTCTATTATCACCCTCACCTGCTTCGTGTTTGAAAAATCAGTAACATCCTGTTGTAAGCTTTCATCCGCTTGCCTTCAATGAAATCGTACTGATAGAAGCAAGGCATTTGGAAGGAGTGAGCTGCAGGGAATCAGAGAGGCATCCGGGAATGTCAGAGCCTCCAGGAAGCGCTCTCACAGCTGGGGGCACATGTGAGCCCCAAATGCATTGTGGCTATTGAGGGGAGTCTCTCCCTTGCATAGCAGAACCCTAGTCCTCTCCAAGAACACTTCCCGCACTCTCTCTCCCACTGGTGAGCCCTCTCCTTTCAGAAACAGCCAGAAGCCCACGCTTCCAAGGTGAGGTGCCCAGCACCCGCCGCTGTGCTGAACGCGTGGACGCACAGTTCAGGAAGAGCTGCTGGGAAAGGACAGGACCTCGCTCGTGCTGAGAGCAAAGGTCTCCCAAGCTGAGTTGGCCCTCTGGAAAACAACTGGATATGGTATCAGTCTTTATTACAGTTTCCACAGACTGAAAAAATTGTTTATGAAACAAAAGCCGCATACAATTTGGTATGGTAACTTTTTTTTTTTTTAGGATTTTGTTTTTGCACAGCGGAAACCAGGGCTGATGTGGTCATGGTGGAAATGGAGCCAGTTCTGTTACCCCGAAGCACCTCTCCTAAGACACTGATCTGAGTAAGCCAAGGCTGACCTTGCCAGGAACAGCCGGCATTGTTTGGTTCTTTGGAGAGACTTCCGGAACAAGCTGCTCCAAACAACCACAGCGGGCCCCACACCGCGCAAGAGCGTGCACACAGCACACCCGGGCTCTGACCTCGCTCAGGAGTGGAGGAGAACCCACCAGGGCCCCCCACCCCTTCCCTCCAACCCAGTGACACTCAGTCACAGTCTCTGTTTCCTGGACTGTATCTTGGTGCACACAATTCTCGCCTTGCCTCTCTACCTTCAGGACATCCCAGGCAAGTGGAGGCACCTCTCTTATTTGCAGTCCTTCAGTTCTCCGTCAGCGAAAGATGCTAAACGAAACATCCAAGTTCCCCAATCTGTGCTTTAAGCCAGATCATGTGAAAACTAAAGAAAACCTATGTTGCTGGCTTTGAGAATAAGAGTAATCTCACAAGTACATTTTTGTGTGTGTGTGGTGCTGGGGATTGAACCCAGGGGCATTCCACTTCAGAGCTACACCCCCAGCCCTATATTTATTTGGAAATAGGGTCTTGCTAAGTTACTGAAAGCCTTGCTAAATTGCTGAGACTGTCCTCGAACCTGTGATCCTCCTGTCTCAGCCTCCCAAGTACTGTGATTACAGGCATGCCCCACCATGCCCGGCTCACAGGTACTTTTCTTTTAGGGGGGAGGAGTATTGGGGATTGAACCCAGAGGCATTCTACCTTCAAGTTATACACCCAGCCTGATATCCTTCCTTCCTTCCTTCCTTCCTTCCTTCCTTCCTTCCTTCCTTCCTTCCTTTCTTCCTTCCTTCCTTCCTTCCTTTTTGAGGCACTGGGGATTGAACCCAGGGGCATTCTACCTCCGAGCTACACCCCCATCCCTATTTTATTTTTATTTTGAAACAGGGTCTCACTAGGTTGATGAGAGTCTTACTACTTCCTGAGACTGTCCTCGAGCCTGTAATCCTCCTGTCTCAGCCTCCCAAGTACTGGGATTATAAGCATGCTCCACCACGCCTGACCAGATTTCTTATTTAGAAACAGGGCCTCACTAAGTTGCCGAGGCTGACTTTGAACCTGGGATCCTCCTGTCTTAGCCTCCCAAGTACTGGGATTACAACCATGCGCCACCACATCTGACTTTCACAAGTACTTTTTAATCACAAAGGCAGCCAGTCACAAAGGACCACACATGGTGAGAAAGCAAAGATGGATAGGAAATCTGTTCAAACTTGGAGATTGGGAGACCTCCCGTTGGCTGTGTCCATCTTCCATGGGACTAGAAAATTTTACTTTCTCTTTCCCTGTCCTTCTGAAGTTTTGAGAACAATACTTCTATTGTAGAGGCTACTGTTTCTTGGAAACTCTCTGGATAGTTTTTACACCTATATTTTCCCAGGAAAATGAAAAGTGGATACTTCATTTCTTTGATTCATTCAGGGGCATGGTGACTCAGGGCTGATCAAGGACAGGCCAGTCTCTGGCCCTCAGCAGCTTGCATTTTATAAGGAGGGGAGTTAGATAATAAATTTGTAAACCCAGGAAGACATAATTTAATTTTTGCCAGTGATAATGCTGTAAGAAACAAAATAAAGCATTATATTAGGGTAAGGAGACAGAAAATGAATAAGCAAGGTGATTAGCAAAGGCCCTTTGGAGGAGGATCTGTTTGTGCACAGGGGCTGGAAGGAGTCAGCCATGCATATTACTAGAGGAAAGACATTCAGGGCCAGGCCAGCGGCTGGAGCTGAGCGGTGGTTGAGATTGGAGTGGCAGGCAGGGGTCAAGGCATGTAGGCTCCTGTTTGCCATGATTAGGAATTTAGGTTTTGTTCCAAGTGTCATGGAAATTCTTTGAGGGATGTTGTTTATTGTCAGTTTATTCTCTAGTCAGTTCCTAAAAGAGGTAGAAAGAATATCATTCGTTCATTCATTCATTCATTCATTCATTCAGCAGTTAATTATTGAGCACTAGCCATATATTAGCTGGTGCAGTGCTTTGACCTGTCATCAAATAAGAGGATAAGCCGGGTGTGGTGGTGCACACTTGTAATCCCAGTACTTGGGAGGCTGAGATTGGAGGATCCGGGTTCACTGCCAGCCTCAGCTACTTAGTGAGGCCCTCTGCAGCTCAGTGAGACCCGGTTTCAAAATAAAGAATAAAAAATAGGGCTGGGGGTGGAGCTCGGAGGTAGAATGCCCCTGGGTTCAATCCCCAGTACTGCAAAAAAAAAAAAAAAAAAAGGATAAGAAAATAACAGGAACAACCAGAGAAAGAGTGGAATAAGGTAAGTTCCAGGAGAGAGTGAAAAATACTACTGCTGACAATATAATACAAATGTGAATTACAAATACTAGTGGTGGGCTTGCTGTGCCCTTGGTACTATTCATGTATTATCGAACAATCATTCAGTGTCTTATGTACTTTGTTAGTATTCCCTGAGGTCAGGAAGGAAAGTAGAGCCACAGGGCAGAGAGTGAGTAAGCTGAGAAGCCAGGATTTGATCCCAGGGTTGTCTGATTCCAAAGCACAAGTTTACCAACTCAGAGGAGGGTGCCAATCGGACCAGCAATTGTGTACCTCAATATTTTTGGAAATAATAGTGATCCTAAATTTGGGTAACTCAATATGTATAGCTACTGCTTCTAGGACTAAAATATTGGATGTGTATCAGACTGGCTTCAGATATATATTCCAAAATTAAACAAATATGGTGTTATGCAGGTAGGTATTAAGCTCTTTAAAAAACAATTTTGAAACACTGCAAGGAAAACAGCCCAGAAACTGTTTTTTTTTTCTTTCATAAAACATATTATGAAACCAGGTGCGGAGGTGCAGGCCTGTAATCCCAGTACTTGGGAAGCTGAGACAGGAGGATCACAGGTTCGAGACCAGCCTCAGCAACTTAGTGAGAACTTAGCAACTTAGTAAGACCCTGTTTCAAAATAAATAAAAGAGGGCTGGGGATGTAGCTCAGAGATAGAATGCCCTGGGGCTCAACTCCCAGTATTAAAAAAAAACCCAACATATTTTCTTATCCTCTCCACTGCATTCTAATTGCCATACCAGCAAAAACCATGTCAGTCTGTTTGTTTTATCTCCAGAGCCTAGCACAGTGTCCTTTTTGTGGTGCTGGGGATTGAACCCAGGGGCATTCTACCTCCGATCTACACCCGCACCCTTTTGATTTTTTTTTTTTTGTTTTGAAACAGGGTCCAGCTAGGTTGCTGAGAGTCTCACTACATTGCTGAGGCTGGTCTTGAACTTGTGATCCTCCTGTCTCAGTGTCCCAAGTACTGGGATTACAGGTGTGCACCACCACAGCTGGCTCCGGCACAGTGTCTGAAACGCAGTAGGGGCCCAATTAATATTTGTTGAATGAATGAATGAAACTTCATTACATGTGCTTGCAGGGCCTGCCTTTATTGCCGTGTACACTCCTGACAGCATGCAGAGATGGCAGAGAGTATAATAAACATCTGAGGTATTTTGCAATTCATGGCTGGCCCATGCTGACCCTTTATTTAATTAAATCTTTCACTTGTGAATGAATCATTTCTTCCATTAATTAAAATAGGATACACATATGTCTCTGTAAAGTATGTGTCAAAAGAAAGCATTCCACCTAAAATATACAGGAGGCGCTGACCACCGCGGCGAGTCATCCATCATAATCTGCTAAAAAGACCAGCTCTGGAATTAGAACCAGCACAATCATCTCCTATGCCCTCAAAAATATGAGCCGCAGCTTCTCAGCCGATCTGTGAGCTCCTGTGTTAATCTGCGGAGTAACGTGGAGTGTGAAGCCGGGAGAGAGCCGTGTGTTTGGGAGGGCAGAGCGTGCAGCCCCAGCCCTCGGGGACGCTATTCTCTCTAATAACTGCGTGGAGCTTGCACTCTCTGGAGACTTGTATATGTAGAGCCGGAAGGCAGCAGGGATCGCAGTGTCACAAGACTCCATGCCTGCTCCTTCATTCCTCCCGCGGTCAGACTGATGGCTGTGAGAAGTGCTGGAGCTGGTAGAGTGGAGAGCGGGTTTGTGTTTTCATGAGCCTGACGACCTTCCATGGATGAAGGGGACACAGACATTCATTTGTGTCTTTAGCTGCAGGAAACTGTGCGTATCCAGCCATCATTCATAATATCTTATCTCCAAGTAAACTGTGCTCTGCCCAAACTCCAAAGGTCCCAGTGAAGTACCTGAGCATGTTTCAAAATTGCCACTGGATTCGCCTTGAGTCTCAGCTTCACGGTGCCTCAGGTCCTCTAAAACCAGTTTTAAACATCCTGCAAGATTTCAAATTCAGCAATTTTTGAAAAAGTAAGAAATTAAAAAGCCTGCCCTCTTGGTGGAGTGTCTGGTTCCACAGAAGCAGGAAGGATACGTGTTCTCCCTGCATAATTAATTGGGGATAGTGGGGACAAACTCAGGGCCTTGCACATGCTAGGCAAGCACTCCACCACTGAGCTGGATCCTCAGCCCCTTTCATGTTGAGACAGAGTCTCACTGAGTTGCCCAGGCTGGCCTTGAACTTGCAATCCTCTTTGCCTCATTGGGGGCACAGGTGTGTGCCACTGCACCCAGCTCCTCCCTCTGCATATTTAGGGGGCTGTTCCAGAGGAGGCTGAGCACTGGCTGAACCCATCATGTCAATTCATTGTGTTTCATTACTGTACTTTTATGGTGAGTACTAACTTCCCTTTTATTTTTTCCTCGAAAAGAACCCTGTAAGGCAGGCATGAGAACATTGATAAGGACCTTCCAGATCATCAGCGATATTTCTTTTTATTTGGGGGGGATATTTCCAGTGGTGGAACAGAGACCCCAAAAGGGCTTGTCCCATGCCACATGGTGGGCCAGTGGCCGAGCCAGGACTCCCAACCCTGTCTCCGGTCTTAAGTCCTGGGCTGGTCCCTCTGCAGAGATGTGCTTCCTCAAGCACAGTGCTAGATGCAAGACCTTTGGATTGATTCATGCACCAATTCAGTAGAGGAAGAGACTCAGAATTACTTGATGAAACTTCACATGCTCAGGAAAAGTCAATAGCTTTTCTTAGACTTTGACTCCAAGTCACTTGGTTTGTTTCAGAGGTTGGGCTCAGTCACTGTTATTTTTATATTTCTTGGTACTTTTCTTCTGCTTTCACCACTTTTCTAGTACTCATTGGGTTATCTTCTGGGTATCCATCTATCAGTCCATCCATCTCTGTTCCTGTATCATCTATATTCCTATCTATATCTAAAAAGAAGAGGTAAGAATTATATGTGTAAGCTAGGTGTAGTGGTGCAAACCTGTAATCCCAGTACTTGGGAGGCTAAGACAGGCAGATTGTAGGCTTGAAGTTAGCCTCAGCAATTTAGTGAGACCCTGTTTCAAAATAAAAAATAAAAAGGAGTGGAGGTGTAGCTTGGAGGTAGAATGCCCCTGGGTTCAATTCCCAGTACTCCCCCTCCCCCACCCCCCCCAAAAAAAGTATGGGTGTAGGAGATTTAACATATAGTAGAGACAAGAACTTTGGAGAATTAATTGTTCATGTGGTATAGACTAGTAATTAAGACCCAAGTTGCCCTGGTCCATATGCCATCTTTGATACTTAGAGGATGTGAGGTCTAACATCACTGATCTTGGATTTATTTATTTTTTTCTTTCTTCTTATTGTTCCTTAAGTTGCAAAGTTAGGTTGTTGATTTGAAATCAATCTTCCTTCCTTCCTTCCTTCCTTCCTTCCTTCCTTCCTTCCTTCCCCTCTCCCTCCCCCCTTCCCTTCCTCCCTTTCTTTCTTCCTTTCTATGGTACTGGGGATCGAACTCAGGGACATTCTATTTCTGAGCTACACTCCCATTTCTACTTTATTTTGAAACAGGGTCTTGCTAACTTTCTGAGGCTGGCCTCAAAACCTGTGATCCTATCTCAGCCTTCCAAGTACTGGGATTACAGGCGTGTGCCACCACACCTTGCTTTTTTTTAAAACATAAACATTTGTAGTTATATGTGTCCCGCTTAGCACTGCTTTCATTGCATCCCATAAGTTTTGGTATGCTTCATTTTCATTTTCATTTGTTTCTAAGTATTATCTATTTTCCCTTGTGATTTCTTTTTTGATCCATTGGTTGTTTAAAGTGTTTCATTTCCACATATTTTTGAGTTTTCCTTCTCTTATTGATTTCTAACTTTATTTTGTTGTGGTTGGAGAGGATATTTTTATGTTAACTATCTTTTTAAATCTGTGGAGACTTCGCTTGTGACATACCATATGATCTGTTTTGGAAAATATCCCATGTTCTCTTGAGAAGAATATGTACGCTGTTGCTGGTGGGTAGACTGTTCTGTGTATGACTGTGAGATCTACTTGGCTGATTATGTTGAAGTGCTCTGTTTCCTAAGTTATCTTCCCATCCAAGTACTTCCCATCCAGTCCCCACCTTGCTTAGTTTCCAAGATCAGATGAGATTGGTCACATTCAGGGCAGACCTTACTTATCTTCTATTTGGTCGTTCTATCCATTATTGAAAGTATTGAAGTCTCCAACTATTATTGTAGGGGTGTCTATTTCTTCAGTTATGACAGTTTTTGCTTTATATATTTTGATGGTGTGTTATTAGGTGTGAAATTATTTATAATTGTCATTTTTCTCATTGTATTGAACCTTTTATTAATATATAATATTCTTCTGTGTCACTTTTAAACTTTTTAGTTTTTAAAGTATTTTCCCCTTTAGGATATTACTATAACTACCTCTACTCTCTTTCAGCTACTATTTGCATGGAATATCTTTCCCATCCTGTCACTTTCAATCTATTTGTGCTTTGGATCTAATGTGAATCTCTTATAGACAGGATATAGATAGATCATTTTTTAAATGTATTCTGCCAGTCTCTATATTTTGATTGGAAAGTTTAATCCATTTACATTTGCAGTAATCACTGATAAAGAGGGCCTTGCCTCTGTCAATTTTCTATTGGTTATCTATATGCCTTATAGCTTTTTCTTCTTATTTCTTGCATTACTGTCTTCTTTTGCATTTAGTTGATTTTTATAGTGTAAAATTTAAATTCCCTCTCATTTCTTTTTTTGTGTATATCTATACTTATTGTGTCTGTGGTTACCAAGGGGTTTTCTTTTAACATCCAAAACTATGACACTCTAATTTGAATTTATACCTGGTTAACATCAATATCAGAAAAACTCTACTCCTAGCCAGGCGTGGTGACACAGGCTTGTAATCCCAGTACTTAGGAGGCTGAGACCGGAGGATCTGGGTTCGCGGCCAGCCTCAGCTACTTAGTGAGGCCCTTCGCAACTTAGTGAGACCTTGTTTCAAAATGAAGAATAAAAAACAGGGCTGGGGTGTAACTCGGAGATAGAATGCCTCTGGGTTCAATCCCTAGTACCGCAAAAAAAAAAAAAAAAGAAAAACTCTACTCCTTTGCTGTTTCATCCTTACCCCTTTCAGCTGTTCATGTCACAGAACTACATCTTTATACATTTTATGCCCCCAAACAAGCTGATAATTTTAAAAAAGTACATTATATTTTAAATTAGGTAGGTAACTAAATGTGGAGTTACAAACCAAAGTTACAATAATATTAGTTTTTAGACTAACACTTTTTAAAAATTGCATTAGTCTCTTAAATAATACAGAAAAAAGTGGAGTTGTAAGTCATTGTTACAATAATACTAGGTTTTTTATAATTTCCCATGTATTTACCTTAGTTGAGAACTTTATTTCTTCATATGTCTTTTAATTACTGTCTGATGTCCTTTCATTTCACCCTGCAGGAATCCCTTGAACCTTTCTTGTAAGGCAGGCATAATGGTAACAAACTCCCTCAGTTTTTACTTATTTAGGAGTATCTTAATTTCTCACCTTTGAAGAACAGTTTTGCTGAGTTATAGGATTCCTGGTTGATAGGTCTTTTTCCTTTAAGTACTTTGAATATATTGACCTATAGCTTTAAGCCTCTAAAGATTCTGTTAAGAAATTTACTGATAATATTGAATTCCCATGTACATGGGAAGTCAGTTCTTTCTTGCTGATCTCAAACTTTTTTTCTTTTGAAATTCTTAAAAATGATAATGGGTATCTGTGTAGGCTTCTTTGAGGTTATCTCATTTGGAATTCATTGAGCTTCTTGAGTATTTATATCCATGTCTTTCATTAAATTTGGGATGTTTTCAGCCATTATTTCTTAAAATATCTCTCTGTCCCTTTCCCTCTTTTTCTCCTTTTGGAACTATCACAATGCATATCTACTTACTTTTATCCAGTCTTTTTTCTGCAATAACTTTCATGACTTATCTTTAATTTTGCTGGTTCTTCTACCCACTCAAATTTGCCTTTGAATATCTCTAGTGAATTTTTCATTTTAGTTATGGTACTTTTTAGATCAATAATTTCTGTTTGTTTTCTTCTTCTTGATTGATGGATATTTCCATTTTGTTCATACATTGTTTTCTTGAATTTCTCCACATCTTTCTTTCATTCTTTGAGTATCTCTAAGAAAGTTACTTTGAAGCTTCTGTCTAGCTGATCTACCAACAGTTCTTTTCCAGGAACAGTTTCTATTGATTTATGATTTTTCCTTCGAATGGGCCACATTTTCTTGTTTTGTATGCCTTGTGATTTTTTTTTTTTTGCCAAGAACCAAACATCTGAACCTAATAATGTAACCAAGGAAATCAGTTTATTCTCCTTTCCTTCCTTTATTATTGTTTTTGTTCATTGCTTTTCTTTTTATTGTATGCTATCTCTGTGCTAAGAATCAGTCTAATGTATAACCTTGATTTCTTCTTAGTTTTTTGAAGAGTGTACCTTTCTCTGGGCATGCAGTCACTTTCTAATTTCCCCGTATATGCACTTGTCTCTGGATGTCCTGGTTTTTAATGTCTGGCTACCAAAAGAAATAAAAAGGGATGGAGGACACCAGCTACTTATGTGCCCTGGAACTCACTTCATTTGGAGAAGGAGGGGCTTGCCACAGTGTAAGGAGGTACAACAACAATGGCTTTCAGCCTCTTTGTCTGCATCTCTGTGGTCAGAAGTAGCAATCAGTGACCAGAGCACAGACCTCCGATATTTAGAACACAAGATAGTTTCCCCCACCCTGGTTCTTGCAAGCTGAGTGCAGGCTGCTCCAGGAACACATGTATAGCTGCCTGACATGAGGCTTGAGAGGAATGATGGGTAGCTACTCCTGGGTTGAGAGTTTCAATTAACTGCAATTTACCTTCCATGCCTTCTCCTGGAAGTCCCAAGCCTTTAATGGACTCCAGAGTTCCAAAATAGCTACATCAGGCATATTTTGCCAGTATAATTGTTGTTGGTGCTTCCTACTCTGCCATTTTCTTAGAATACTCCCATGTCCAGTTTTATAAGAAAGAATATACTAATTTTATAAAGTAAGTTAATAGGAAAGTAAGCTTCATTTTATAGAAAAGACAATTACTATTGTTAATAATAACATTTACTGGATCCTCCCTGTGTACCAGGCACTATCTTAGTGGCTCGATGTACATTATGTCATTTGGTCCACACAACAGTGCCACGAAATTGGTACCACGGTTGTCTCCATTTTGCAAATGAAGATACTGAGTCTCAGAGAGGTTATATTATATAACATTTCACCTCTACAAAACATCAGAAGTAATATTCAAAACAAGACATGCCAAAACTTCAGAAAACATACTCTTAACTGTCCTGGCTATGATATCTAATGAGAACCCATACTGCATTCTGCATTAGCTAGCTTTTTCCCACAATAATACCCATGTGATAACTACTTCAAAATTCAGTGGCTTAAAACAACAAACATTTATTCTCATGTTCACAGATCTGTGATTTGACTAAGTTTGGCTGAGTTCTGCTGGGAGGTTCTACGTTTATCATCATTCCATTTTTTTTTTCTTTTTTTGAATTTTAGAGTCCAGGTTAAAGAGAGCCAGGGCATGTGTATGTCAAGGCATGTCATGGGTGCACAAAATTTAAGCAGAACCAAGTCAGCACATGCAAGGCAAATGTCGGGTTCATAACATTTCACTGACTAAAGCAAATTGAATGGCCAAACCCAGCATCTGGGGGGAGGAGGTGAAGGCCCATGGTGGGAGGAGGAGGAAGGAAATACTCACTGAATAATAATACATAATATCACACAATCATTCTATCGTTTGTTTATTTCAAAACCTAGTAAACTTAATTCTTTTCATCTAGACAGGTATTATTTCATTTTTGCTTCTGTGAAAAACTAAAAATTCCAAAGCTGCTGCTGAAGACTTCAGTCCTTCTAACCCTTATGTAGTTCAAGCCGAGTATTAAAAAGCTGGTTATTGAATGCTTTAGAATGGTACCATCGTTGGCAGATCTCACATCCACAGTATTCTTCACTTGACTCTCTGCCAAGTTCCTAAAGGTGTTTATATTTTTTAAAAGCCCTGCAATAAAATTTTGATTTCCTCAAGAGCAATGTATTTTCAGAAACCCAGAAGTTCTTTCTTGTGAACAATTCTTATAAAGAATCATAGAATAAGGTCATAGAATGTCAAAGCAGCCTTAAGAGGGTACTTAGCTCAACCTTCTCATTTTACAGATGAGGAAACCAATGGTTTTGGCTTCAAACTTTCAATTATCATATATGGTGTACCAAAAGTTTTTTTTTCTCATGTTAAAAAAAGCAATGAGAAGAGAAAATCTGGGGTGACCTTTACATGTCTCACTCCAATTGTAATTCTGTAAAAAAGGCCTCTGTTCACTTTATTTTATGGGGCTCCTCATATGACCTTCTAACTTTATCACTACAGTCTACTTCCCGGATTGCCTATGAAAAACAAAAACTAGGTCTTTTCATTTCTCTTCATAATCTTGGCTATCTTCTGCTTTTTGAGCCAGCAGAGTGAGCTGAGAGACATCTGGTCACTGACTCCAGAGTCCTAAGGACATTTAGGGCTGTTTTCCACAGGGGAAAGAGAAAGCAAGGCACCACACCCAATTTTCCAGAAAGAGAATTATGAGCATTTTTTCAAGCTCCAAACTCTTCATATTTAGCTAGTAGTTTAGCCTGGTCAGGTAGCTAAAGTGTTATCAAAGCAAAAGCAGAGGGTGTCACGGAAATGTACAATGTAGGATTTAATTTAGTATATATGGGAGGCTGAGGGCAGAGAGCTTTCCAGGCAGAGAACACAGCACATGTAAGGTCCAGATAGGACCGAGAAGGGGCCAAGGAAGACAAAGCTTAGCCAGGGATGGCGAGACTAATCTGAGGCTGGGCAGGTAGTTGGAGCCCAGACTAAGAGGGTGCTTATAGGGCAAGGGTAGAGGTTTGAATTTTATTCTCAGGGTGAAGAGGAGAAGTTGAAGGCTCTAAAGAAGGGGAATGATATAAAATAATTGGATTTGCATCTAAAGAGGAACACTTTGGTTGTATTCTCAAGAATAAATTGGAGAGGGAAAAAGACAATTAGGATAATCTAAAAGAACAGCGTGGAGAACAAAATAAAAATCTGGCTGGTGAATCCAGATATCCCGGCCAGGTTGGCTGTAGTTTATGCAGAGTGGGTGGCTGAGATGGGTGTGTATTTGCGTGTGAATGTGTATGTGTATGTTCACATATTACATAAAGTATATTGATGGTCCTCTTTTTATTGTATATATTTAAGGGGTACAGCATGATGTTTTTAGGTACATATACATATCAAAATGTTTAGTTAAGCATGTTAACATACCCATCTCACATAGCTACCTTGTTTTTTGTTTTGCTTTTGGTGGTGAGAATACCTAAAATTTACTCCCTTAGTGAATTTCCAATACATAATACAATATTATTAACTATAATTTTCATACCGGCCATTAGCGTCTGGACTTATCCTACATAACTGTAAGTTTTTACCCTTTGGCCCATATTTCCCCATTTCCTCCTCCTCCCCACATCTGGTAACCACGGTTCTACTCTCGGTTTCTATATATAAGTGAGATGACACAGCATTCTTCTTTCTGTGCCTGGCTTATTTCACCAGTGTCCTCTGATTCCAGCCATGTTGTCACAAATGGCAGGATCTCTGAAGGGCCTCTCTTATCCATAAGCTCACCCTCTGCTTCCAGACAGGCCAAGAATAGAGTGACTCCTTTGGAGTTTGAGAATGTCTTCAGGACACGCTGGTTAAACCAGAATAGCTTCAGAGCTGAAGTTGGCAAATTGGACACACGCATTTAGTTCTCTTTCTTCCTGAAACACACATGAAAACAAAGAGACTAGGACAGGAGAAAACAACACAGCCTTATAGGCTGAAGTGCTGTGAAATATTGGTGACTGGCCTTGCAGGCCCAAGAAGGCTCACACTGAGCCTACCTGGGGAGACTCCAAAAGCCACTTAGTTTACGAAGCTCAGGAGCTGGCAGCATCTGGTACCTCTGGACATGAGGGTGGAGGTGGGGCTGAAACAGGAGGTTGGTGGAAAGGGTCTTAGGAACAGTTAGACCCTGCCCCTGCCCCCTGCCATCCGGCCACAGGACTCATTCACTGCAGTAAATGATAGAACAGATTTATTTTCCGGAGACAGTAATCAGGGGGTTTCTGAACTGGAGATGTCAGGGAGAGTTGAGGTGTGATAGTATGCTATACTGAAGGCAGAGGGATTAAAGGCATATCGATGGGCTGCCTAAATGTTTGGGCCCCAGCCCTTTTCCCACACTCAGCTCCCAGAACATAGCAGCCAGGTATATAGTCCCTTATTATCCATGGGGAAATGGTTCAAGACCCTTAGTGGATGCCTCAAATTATGGACAGTACTCAACCCTATATATTCTGTTTTTCCTATATCTACACACCTATGAAAAATCTTGTCTTATAAATAGGCATAATAAAGATCAACAACAATAACTAATAATAAAATGGAACAATTGTAGCAATATACTAAATAAAAGTCACGTGACTGTGCTGCTGCTCTCGGTGTCTCCTAAAGCGTCCTCTTGTACTTTCACCTTTCCTCCTAAAGGAAGCACTTTACTGAAGGAAGAAGAGAAACTGGCTAACATATATGTAGATCTACCTTGACCTCAACTAAGAAATCTGCCTTGGAGTGAGAGGGACTATGCTTTGGTATTTAATTCTTTATAACCAGAACATATTTGTGTATAAGAATTGTCACTGAAAAATAAATAAATGTAAATATAAATACATACCGAAGAAAAAAAGAAGAGAAAAATTCCCTCCTCAAATCCTTCCACATCTCCAAATGGAAAAGCCACTGGTCATTAAGGTTGAGGATTAATAAAGCATACTGACATCCATAAGGAATTAAAAATTCTGTACTTTAATTTTTTTGCTCAGATTTCTCTCCAACCAAATAGAATAACTGCTTCGGGCAGGCCAGGCTCTGTCTTACTTGTCCCTCACAGAGTCAGGGAGACGCTGACCAGGGCAGTCCTTTCTGGATTTGCTTGGGAATGTTGAGAAAACTTTCCTCAGATGGGCCGTGGATGGATGGAGGCAGTAAGGTAATAACTACTTGTACTTCCTCTCAGCTGCCCGGACTCCATACGTGACACATAAACCACACGCAGCCTCACTGTGGTCCAGAAGGTTAAAAGTTATTAAGTGAAATCAATTGAAATAAAGAGTCGCATCTGCCTCACTACACAATTCACTTCTGCAGACGCTTTGGCCTGCACTGCAGGGGACGCACACATTGTCTCTCTCTCTCTCTCTCTCTCTCTTTCTCTCTCTCTCTCTCTCTCTTTCTCTCTCTCTCTCTCTCTGCCTCTGAAACCCCGGGGAAGAGCAGAGGCAGCTGAAGCCAAAAACCTCCCCAGTCCTAATTAAACCCTCAAAGTTTCCAGGCAACACAGCCAAGGAAAAAAATCATTTCCAAGCTGAAGACCCCCAGCCCCCAGTCCCAGCAAAGGAAACGGGTCGTTTGGTTTAATCAGCCCACGTGCACATTCTCTCTCCCCAGGTTGCCAAGACGGGGCCTGTACCTAGCAGAGGTATTTGTGTAATCAAAGCTTCTGGAACTTTCCCTGCCAAGGCTACCAATGTGAATAGGCTCCTGAGGTAAAAATGTTCACCCCCGCTGGGGACGGTGCCCTTGAAGTCTACATCAAAATCAAGAAAGGGTCACAGCTGTTGCGGCACCCCACGGTGGAAAACTTGCAAGAAATCCCAGCCTGTACTACTGCTTTGCCTCAGGTCTACAGGAAACAGGCCCCAGTTGCCTGAGAGAAAGAGAGAGGGGGAGAAAGGGGTGGTGGGGAGAGAAAGGGGGAGAGAGGGGACGAGGGAGAGGGAGCGAGAGGGGAAGAGAAAGAGACTATGCCAAGCCAACCCTTCTAACTAGTATCCTGGGACAGGAAGACAAAGCCACTCTGGGACCTTGCCCCCTTCACCAAGGCACCCCACCTCTGTGGTCACCCTCTTAGGGATCTCTGGTGAACTGGGGGTCCTGCAGGTTGGCCGAGAGCCACTAGGTGGCAGCAGATTAACTCTTCAAATGCCAGAATGGGCTCAGAGTTGGGTCTGAAAATTGGCATCTGGTCACTTCCTTCAAAGGAAAGGAAAAAAAGAAAGAGTGACTTTTTCTGTACCCCAAGACTCTTAGCTTACAGGGTAGATATTGGAGCAAGACCGATGAGGGAAAGGGTGCTTCCTGTCTGCCCATTGGCATGGTGGTTTGAGTCAAAGTGAAATATTGCGTTCGCTCTGGGGTTCATGACTTGGATGACACTTGGTTCACACTTGATGCCAGGCGTAGTAAAGATCATTTAGGAAATTTATGCCTGGATTCAAATTCACATCAACAAATACTGAATACAATAATGAATGAGTGCATTCCATTTTCCAGGGATTGTGATATTGGTCAAGAAGATGGCCGGGCCCCTTGCCTCAGACAGCTAGTGGGGAAAAGACAGGCATTTAAAACAAATAGCATTCTTAGCCAGGTGCAGTGGCACACACTGTAATCCCAGTAGTTGGGAGGCTGAGAGAGGAGGATTGTGGGGTTGAGGCCAGTCTCAGCAACTTAGCCAGGCCTTCAATAATTTAGTGAGACCCTATTTAAAAAATAAATAGGGCTGAAGGTGTAGCTCAGAGGTAGAATGTCCCTGGGTCCAATCTCCAGTAACACACACACACACACACACACACACACACACACACACACACACTCACTCAAGCAAACCAAAAACAAAAAAACAAGTAGCATTTTTGTAGTTGTCTATCTTGGGTGAGTAAAGGAATCCAGACTTAAATTTGCAATGAATAAAAGGGAAAGGTGTAAGCAAGTTAAGAGAAAATACTCTTATGAAGTTAATTTTCCATTAACCTTCTATGCTGTGGGTAGCCTTGCAATTTTAGGGTGTGCGATGGCCTAAAATATATGAGCCACCAGAAAGGACCTTTGCCAGCAGGCGCTAAAAGTGCTGGCTGCTCGGATGACAAGGAAAGCAAATCTTTCTCCTGGGCATCCTAGTCTCTGCAAAGCACGCCCCCCCCCCCATTCTACCTATTAAACTCCTGCCACAAATATAAAACTACTGTGATGGCGATTGGAGTAGGGGGCCAGGAAGGTGAAATTGATTTACTTCAGAAGAGAAGAGAGAGCTACCAGCCACAGGAGGAATAAATCCAGGAAGGGGGAAGGCAGCTGGGGTGAAAAGACATGTTCACTTGTAGTTGGGCGTATGAGAGTTTGGGAGGAATATAGAAAGAGGGAGGAAAGAAATCAGGAGGAGGGCGCCATAAATGTGTGATATATATGACTTGAGAGAGGTGGTGAAAGCAATTTTAGGATGTTTTGCTGTGCATTTGGGATTCCCTTTGATATGCTTCAGGAGAGGTCAGTAAAGATTAAAATTGCCTTACAATTATTTTTATTTCTTGCCCTGACACGAGCGAGCACAGGCGGTGGAACCAGCCCTCTTCCCTTTCCTGTCTGTCTAGGTGGCAGGGCAGCACCCAGATCATAATTTCTTTTGGGGAAAAAAAATCTCCCAGTAGGTTATACAAAACAATTATTTATTACATGCTAACCCTAGTATGCAATTTCTCATACTTGAATGGGCAGGCTCAGAGGAGGAAACTCTCTGACCATCAAGCAATTTTTGATTGTATCATGCTGTCTTGTCTCATCCCTGTACTTATCAGCATGAGGGTATTTGATAGAAATGGGACTCATAGTGGCCTACTAGCCTAATTCCTCATTTGGGACAAGAACGGTTATGTCTTTGAGAACCTTATGTGGTCCTGACAATCCCGCAGGTCAGCTGGTTCATATTCTTGCTTTCACACATCCTTTCCTCTCTGCTGGGCTCCCCTTATCCCTACTTTCCTCTTTACCTTCCAACTGCTTCTGGTCTGCTTAGCACATTCCCACTCTAAAGTGACAACTGTTGAAATGTCCCAGCCTCTTTGACACCTGCCCTGACCACTCTCCTACTCGTACCTAACCCTCCCCTAGTATAGCAATATTACTTTTATATCTACCTTCCTAAGTGCAGTGGAAACACAATGGTCTTTGTATCTTTGGTGCCCAGCATAGTACCTGACACATAGTTGATGATCAGTATATGACTGGACAAAGAGATGTCATGTATGTTGTCACCCCACACTGAGAAGGTCCAGCTTTGGAAAAGCCATTATTTTCTCAGCACTTACCTAGAACTCCAACTAGAGTAGGTGCTCGGGAATTCAACCAAAGACTCAACCCTCTGGTTAGAAGCTACATTTCCCTTTTCAGCTGGCAGTCCCCAAAGAAAGTTAACTCCAACTCACAGAACATGGGGACATCCCAGTAAGGGGACTTTTTGATTAGAAGAGTATGGTTCTCAAAGCCTCTCATAATAGAAGTTTCTGTGCCTATGCTTCTGTTTCTACCATGAATTAGTCTTAACATTTTTTTAAACATAAAAGAACTCTGTGCTCATTATAGAAAATTTGCAAAATAGAGAAAAGCAGTGGAGAACAAAACAGTTTTCAATTAGTGTCTTTCAATGTAAATAGTGAGACTGTAACATTTTGGAGTATGAATTACTCTCTTACTTATGGAATTTAATAAGAACCAGATGACAGCTCGTGGTGTCTGCTTAGAGCAGAGCTAGATCCCATAGAAGCTGCATAGGTGGATTTCACAGTCGGTTCCTGGGGCACACATGTTGGGAGTGCCTTTGGGCAGCACTGGGCTGGGGGAGATGAGTTCCCGGAAAGGGTGAATTAACAGGGTTGGGTGCCTATGCAGGAACCTCATGGAGGTTCTTCGCAAGGTGCCTCCAACCAGATTCCTTCCAGCTCCCATTCATGGGGATCACTGGTCAGTGCTCCAGGCTGCGGCAACAGACATGCATCCCTCCATAAAAATCACAGACCCTCTCTAACAGGCTCCACTGCATCGCTTTTTTGATGAGCTTGCCTTCAGCGGCCATAGTTCTAGAGCTCTAGCATCCAGCACGACACTGTTCTCTGGATGCTTCGGGACAATCCCACAACGGTCACTTGTTAATAACATGAGACAAAAGGATCACCAAACAAAAAGACCACGGCTGAAAGAGGAAAACTGCTCACGTAAATATAGTACCCTCCTCACCCACAGTTTCACCTTCTGTAGTCTCAGATCCCTGCGGTCAATGGGCATCGTCGCGGCTCCACCGTCTTCCTTGTGCTTGTCGGACCAGTGGCGGCCTAAGGCTACCTCACAGTGCCCGTGTCCCTCACATCAGCTGCCATGCAGGCAAAGCACCATCTCACGTCATCACACAAAGGGGAGTAGAGTTCAGTCAGAGAGACTATGTTCACAGAACTTTATTACAGTGTATTGTTAGAGTTGTTCTATTTTTTTTTTTTTTTTGGTGCTGGAGATTGAACCCAGGGGCATTCTACTTCTGAGCCACACCCTAGCTCTATTTTACTTTTTATTTTGAAACAGGGTCTCATTAAGACATTACTTGGTGTATTTCTCCCCCGTCTTCCTTCCCTATACATGCGTGGCATTGGTAGTGAAACTTTGTATGAATATATTCTTATTTGAATATGAATCTTCTTCCCCAATCCTCATTTTCCCCCTTTCTTTATACCTCCCCCAACCCCTTCCACTATTCCAACTGATTCCTCTCCTCCTTTGACTGGAGTCCCTTTTGCTTCTTATTTTTGTTCTAGCTTCTACATATGAGAGAAAACATATGACCCTTGACTTTCTGAGACGGGCTGATCTCACTTAGCATAATATTCTCTAGTTCTATCCATTTTCCTGAAAATGACATAATTTTTTTCTTTATGGCTGAATTCTGTCTGCCCTTCTCACTGAGCTTCAGTCTTAACTGCCTCCTTCCCTGACAGTGCAAAGGAGGGACTAGAGGAAGGGATCTGACCCGTAGATTCAGCTGGACTCATGCTACTCCTCCATTGTGTGGCCTCAGGCATGTGTCTTGATATTTTTGAGCTCTGAATCCTCATCCATGCAGTGGGCACAATGGCTACCTCACAGGGTTCTCTTTCTTGAGATAGAAAAAGTGCCTCAAGCCGGGCGTGGTGGCACACACTTGTAATACCAGTACTTGGGAGGCTGAGACCGGAGGATCCGGGTTCGCGGCCAGTCTCAGCTACTTAGTGAGGCCCTCTGCAACTTAGTGAGACCCTGTTTCCAAATAAAGAATAAAAAATAGGGCTGGAGGTGTAGCTGAGAGGTAGAATGCCTCTGGGTTCAATCCCCAGTACCCCCCCCCAATAAAAGAAAGAAAAAGTGCCTCACACAGCATGTGGAACACTTCAATGCTCAGTTAACAGTAGTTCTTGTCCCTTTACTGTGTTCTGAGTTGCACTAGCTCAGACTAAATACGGTTAGGAATGCTCTATATCCTAAATTACTCTAATTTTTTCTTTTCCTTTCCTTTTTCTTTCTTTTTTTTGTGTGGCACTGGGGATTGAACCCAGGGACATTCTACCTCTGGGCTACATCCCCAGCCCTATTCTACTTTTTATTTTGAAACAAACAACATCTCACTAAGCTGCTGAGGGCCTTGCTAAGTTGTTGAGGCTGGCCTTGAACCTGCAATTCTCCTGTCTCAGCCTCCCAAGTACTGGAATTACAGGTATGCACCACCACACCTGTCTCTAATTTTTTTCTAAATGTGTTTATCTTCATCCTCTCACCCCCCCTTCCCCATTGCCTTTAAATTTTTTAGGGAAAAGACCATGTCACATATTAACACAGTTCAGAGCATGGGACTTGGCAAACATGACAAATAAGCAAGTAGAACATTTGACCGGTTGATTCCATCTCATTGACACCATGTTCTGACTGCTAAGTGACATACTAACAGCAGTATACTGGAGCTGGCTCATACTGGCTTGTGAGAGCTGTGTGACATTTGTAGGAAATTTGTGAAACTGTGGGTAGCTTAAAATTTGCCATGGTAGGAGTATTTACACTACAGAAATTGGCAAACGCTGTGAATCAGGGCTTTGCCCTCTCCCCTCCCTACTCCCAACACACTCACAGAGCCAGCTGCAGGCTTCTTGGTCTAATTTCTGATGCATAGTCATTTACTAGCGGCTTTCCAGATGATATTTAGCTTAACTTTTCTAAAGGAAAAGACTGTCAGATTTCTTTAGACTCCCGATACTGATAACAGGATTTCTAGCCTTGGAGTTGGACATGTAAAGATCTTACTTAATTTACCCTCCCTCCCAGAGGAGAAGTCTCTTCTTGAACATTCCTGATGAGTGCCTATCTGGCCTCTGTGGAACATGCTTAAGGACGGGGAATTCATTCATGATCTTCAAAGCAGTCTTTCTCATGTTGAGCCCCAAGATTATTAAAAACTTAAAAAAAAATAATGATCTGTTCCTACCTGTCCTGTGACTTCCACCAGTTGTTTTTGGATCTGCCTTTTTTTGTAGAGAAGCAAACATCTGCACACTCCATTGAGCATGATTTGCTAGTCACCTGTTGTCATCTCTGTTAGGCTATACAACCTTCATTTTCCAATTGTTAAGACCCCGTAACCACAATAACTGAACCAACTATTCTGTGTTTGGCCTATTCAGTATAATTAAGTGAGACAACTATTTCCTATAATAGTCTTTCTATAAGCAATCGTATATTTAGTTTGTGTTGTACTTTAGGAAAAGATGAATTCTTTTCATGGGTGTTATTTTCAAGCTGGGCCAGTTTAGAACTGTTCTTATACAATTCATTTTATGAATCCAGCACTTTATACTTATGGTTGTTAAATGCCATATTCTCATTATTTTTTTTGTGTGTGTGGTACCCGGGATTGAACCCAGGGGCATTTTACCTCCGAGCTACACCCCCCTGGCCCTATTTTTTTTATACTTTATTTTGAAACCGGGTCTCACGAAGTTGCAGAGGGCCTCACTAAGTAGCTGAGGCTGGCCGCGAACCCGGTTCCTCCAGTCTCCGCCTCCCAAGTACTGGGATTTGTTACAAGCATGCACCATCACACCTGGCCATATTCTCATTATTAATGTATTACTTTTTGAGTACTGATTTTGGTATCTATCGTATTATTTTTTTAAAATTTTTGTGACTTCTCCTATAGGTCTTCATATAAGTAGATTTTGAACTGGTTTTGTCTACATACTATTATCCAATACAAACTTCTGAAATTTGGCTATAAGGCTGCCATAAGATTTGTCCAATAGTTTGCTCATATCAGGCATTTTCATGTAATTTCCTAGAATTGTCATTCTAGTTGCTTAATTAAAAATAACAATGAATTTAATGTGGCAGACTTTGTTTTTAGTGAACTCAACCAGTTCCCTATAATCATCTACTTGTTTCCTAATTTGGCCATAAATGTTTTTAGCAATTGATTCTAAAATCTTGTCCTGAAAAAAACTTACCAATCAGTAGTTTCTGATAGCTGCCTTCTCATGTTTATTGAGACTGAGAATGGCATTTTCTTTTTTTGTGTGTGCTTTTATTGGTGCATTGGAGTCTTACATCACAGTGAATATCAATTTGATGTTAACATACATGCACACAGCTCTTAGTGTCCCCCCTGCCTCCCCCCCACCTGTATGAAGTACCAAGAATGATGTTGGTTTATTCTCACATGTACATATTGTTCATGATAGTAATTCCACTGATTCGCTTCTTTCTTGCTCTTCCCCTTCCCTTGTACCACTTCCCTTGCCCCACTGAGGGTTCTTCATTATCAGCCGGAGTCCCTTGTGTGTCCCCACTACTCCTTAGGTTGCACCTATTAATGAAAACATATGTCCCTTCTTTTTTTGTGATTGACTGATCACGCTTAACATAATGTTCTCCAGATCCTTCCACTTTCTTGCAAATGATGTTATTTTGTTCTTCTTCATTGCTGAGTAAAATTCCACTGTGTGTATTTCCCACAATTTTGTAATCCACTCATCTGTTGATGGATACCTAGGTTGGTTCCATAATTTGGCTACTGTAAATTATGCTGTTATGAACATGGGTATGCATATATTACTGTAGTTTTCTGGTTTCAGTCCCTTTGGTATGATACCCAGTAGTGGTATAGCCAGATCATATGGTGGGTCCATTCCCAGTTTTCTGAGGAATCTCCACACTGATCTCCATAGTGGTTGAAGTAGCTTGCAATCCCACCAACAGTGTAGAAGAGTCCCAATTTCCCCACATCCTCACCAACATTTGTTGTTGTTTGACTTCTTAATGTTTGCCATTCTAATTGGGGTTAGATGAAATCTTAGAGTAGTTTTGATTTGCATCTCCCTGATTGCTAATGATGTTGAACATTTTTTCATGTATCTATTGGCCATTTGTATCTCTTCTTTCATGAAGTGTCTGTTCATTTCAGTTGCCCACTTCTTGATCGGATTATTTGTTTTCTTAGTGTAAAGTCTTTTAAGTTCTTTGTATATTCTAGATATTAGACCTCTGTCAGAGGGATAGCTTGCAAAGATCTTCTCCCATTCTGTAGACTTTCTCTTTAGGCTCTTGATGGTTTCCTTTGATGAGCAGAAGCTTTGTAGTTTAATGCTATCCCACTTATTAATTCTTGTTTTAATTTCCTGTGCTTTGGAGGTCTTGTTGAGGAAGTTTCTACCTGTGCCTATATGTTGGAGTGTTGAACCTATGCCTTTTTCTAATAATTTCACAGACTCTGGTCTAACTTCCAGGTCTTTGATCCATCTAGAGTTGACTCCTATGCAGGGTGAGAGGTAAGGATTTAGTTCCATTTTTCTACAGGTAGATAACCAGTTTTCCCAGCACCATTTGTTGAAAAGGCTGTCTTTTCTCCAATGTATGTGTTTAGCACCTTTGTCGAAAATCAATTGACTATAAGTTTGTGAACTTGTTTCTGTATCTTCTATTCTGTTCCACTGGTCTATGTGTCTGTTTTTGTGCCAGTACCATGCTGATTTTATTACTATAGCTCTATAGTACAATTTGAAGTCAGGAATTGTTATGTCTCCTGCATGGTTCTTATTGCTGGGAATTGCTTTGGCTATTCTGGGTCTTTTGTTTCTCCATATAAAATTAATGACTGATTTTTCTAGATCTGTGAAATATGATGTTGGTATTTTGATAGGGATTGCATTGATTCTGTAGATAATTTTTGGCAGAATGGCCATTTTGATATTTATTTTGCCTATTCAAGAGCAGGGGAGATCTTTCCATCTTCTAAGATCTTCGATTTCTTTCTTCAGTGTTCTATAGTTTTCATTGTAGAGGCCTTTTACCTCTTTGGTTAAGTTTATTCCTAGGTATTTGATTGGTTTTGGAGTTATTGTGAATGGAATTGTTTTCTTAATAACCTCCTTTGATACCTCTCCTGTTCACTTTGATGTCACATGGATCCCCGGTCATAGGAATCTTCAAGTCCTAGCCCTATCTTGCTTAATAATCTGTTTGGCCTTCCCACGCACTGCTGTCCAATGAAAAATGACACAAACCACAAACGTGAGCCACTTACATAGCTTTAAATTTTCTAATAGCCACATTAAAAAGATAAAAAGAAGTGAGTAAAATTAACTTTAATAACATATTTTACTTAACCTAATATCTCCAATTATCATTTCAACATATAACCAATATAAAATGATTAATGAGATATTTCACATTTTTATACTGTCTTCAAAATCTAGTGTGTGTTTTATACTTGAATCTTAATATGTACTGGCCACATTTCAAGTGCCAAAACCCCACACGAGGCTAGTGGCTATCATATTGAATAGCACAGGTATAGACATGAGTCATCTCAGACCCTGGGCTTACTTCTATGACAGTGTCTTATTTTATCTTATACTTTAACCCTATTTTCATATTCGTTCTTCCTTTTTCAGCATGAAGGTCTTTCTCACAGTCAAGCTTTTGCAAAATAGGGGTGGCGTGGCCTTGCTTTCTCTTTGTCTATTAATATTAACGAGGGTACTTTTTACAGTTAAACACCATAAAGAAAGCTTGTTAAGGGCGCCACCGTCCCCTAGCACACAACTCTCCCTAGAACCACAAAATGGGTATGTTACAGAGTCCTGGGAGCTAATTCTTTCCAGATGTTTGCAAAGCAAGCAAGACCAAAAGGTGGAAACTGAAATTACTAAACACTTAATAAGGAGCTGCTGGAACCAAGGCCCCAGGGTTGGCTCAGCAATAAGTGAAACACAGAGACCCTGTTTGTTCAGAGGAACTTCAAAGCCCCCTATAAACTCCCAGGAAAGGTGAGAGGCAAAAACACTACAGAGAATCCAACATTCCTGCAAAGTCCAACTGGAGACTAAGTTGAGATGTTTCCCTGGGTGTTTAAGAAGAAGACTTAGGGGCAGGTCTGGTGAACAGATGTTTGACTTTTGTTTATGCCCGCTGTTAGGTACAGTGTGCGCACGTCTCTCGCTCGGCCAAAGGGGACAAACCAATTAAACATTCAGTTAAAAAAAATAGGAAGAGCAAATGCTTATTCTGTGCTAAATATCACTCTACACCAAAACCATAAACTTGCTAATGAGACAGCAGCTCCAAATAAAGTAGCATTGGTTTATAGTGATCTTCATTTTTTCTTCCTTCCTCCTCTTTAATAGTAGAAAAGGCATGGAGCTTTGGCTAGGATTATAATTGGAGAAGAGGAAAGGCCAATTAATTAATTTAAAAGGAAGGAAGACCAATCAATCAAATGTGGTATCAGTCCAAAGTGTGATAAGTTATCTCTTTGGTCACAGGTACTTGGTAGGAGAAAGGCTTCCACTATCCAACTCTGTAGCTCTTTTTCTTTTTCCATTGCTAATTACTGTGACCTGCCAGGTATGTGCTACTTACCTTTTCGCTTTCTTCTGAGCTCAAGGAAAGAATGAAACAATGGCAGCCAAAAAAGAAGACAAGAAAAGTGTTCAAAAGTGACCCATCTAGCTGGGTGTGATGACACACACCTGTAAACCCCATTCTTGGGAGGCTGAGACAAGAGGATCGCAGGTTTGCGACCAGCTTCAGCACAGATTAGTGAGGCCCTGTTTCAAAATAAAAAATAAAATAGGGACTGGGGGTGTAGCTCAGAGGTAGAATGCCCTTGGGTTCAATCTCTAGCACACCCCCACACAAAAGTGACCCATAACCAATATAGATGTGACCCAATAGCTGCCATAGATGAGGGTGGGGGATGTCTCATTAAATCGTTACTAACAGAGAGAAACAGAGAGCCTTTATGTTGTTAGAAACGGAGGCACCATCCCATCCCTTTGGGCTCAGATACATCTAGGTTGGAATCCTAACCGTTTAGGTAGTTTAACCTCCAGTGGGTTTCAGTTTCCTCAGCTATAAATTGGGCATGCAAATAGCACCTCCTTCCTAGGACAGCTGTGAGGATTGCATGAGGCAGTGTATGCAAAGTGCTTCCCTTTGATAGCCTGGTCGCTGGCGCAGGAAAGGGGTAACTAATGACAGCCATGTGGCAGCCCATTTATTACGCACCATCCCAGGCTTCTGCCCAGCTCTCCCCTGCAGAAAGATGCTCTGCTGGTATACCCAGGCTTTGGCAGATTCTACGACTTGCAGACAGACCCATTTCCTTCTTAACCTCCAAAGGGCAGGTGCATCAGCTTGCTCCGTGTGCTAGTTCTCTTCACACAGAAGAGGAACAGTCTCAGCCGAGCCATGCACTTGGTGACTTCTTAACTCTAGGCGTTTGCTAGAAGGGTGGCTCTCAGAAATGGTTTTCTGAGATGGATTGTTGGCTAAGGAGCCATGCACCAACCTGTACCTGTGCTTCCCTCAGATCCCCTTCTTAGCACTTTTGTGCAAATGATCAATGGCCGTCATGAAGCCACGTTTTGACAAGAAAAAGATCAATGTAAACACTCCACCGACAAACACCATGAGAACATCTGGACGGCCACTGCTTATTTCCTGTGCGGAGAGTTTGGGAACGTGGAGATTTTAACAGTTGGACAGGGCTAATTTTGGAAAGCATCTCACATTTGTACAAGAAAGCAAAGCGCTCACTTATTACACTTCACTCATCAGATGGGAGAGATCGGTCGGTGGCCAGCCGCCCAGGCCTCCCTGAGATCAAACGGGCCGAATTAGAGATGGAGCAGAGGGTTTTTCTTTTCTTTTGACTTTTCCACGTTTAGGGCACCCCTCTCCTTCATCGTAACTTTGCCTTCTGTCTTAATAGCAATATGACACATGAAGTCTGCCCTGCTTTCCTTCTTATGCTCAGTCCCTTCTTAGGTTCTAGAAATCCTGACTTTGATTTCTGGCTCGTTGCTTTTCAGCAAATCTTACAATCTCTCTAATCCTCATTTCCTTCTTTAGAAAATAAAATGAATAATAATTATAATTACTCTCTCCTTCCTTCCTTCCTTCCTTCCTTCCTTCCTTCCTCCCTCCCTCCCTCCCTCCCTCCCTCCCTCCCTCCCTCCTTTCCTCCCTTCCTTTCTCTTTCCTTTTGCAATACTTTTTTTTCATTTTGCAATACTGCGGATTGAATCCAGGGGTGCTCCACCACTTAGCTATGTCCCCAGCCCTTTTTATATTTTGTTTTATATTTATATTTTGTCTTGCTAAATTGTGAGGCTAGCCTCAAACTTCCAATCCTCCTGCCTTATCCTCCCAAGTCTCTGGGATGATGGACATGTGCTACCACACCCAGTTTACCCTCAAATTTCACAGGATTGGATAGATCAGGTCTCTATGACTGTCTCCTCCCAGCCCCAGTTCTCAGAACATTTAATGTTCTTTCTTGCTTCTCTGTCTTTCAATATGAGGTTTTCCTTGTTCTCTCTGGAAAACTGTGACTCACCCTTTTAGACTCAACTCCATATTATAGATGCTGTGAGATATTCTTTGTCTCCCTCTGTTGTTGTTGTTGTTGTTGTTATTATTATTAGTATTAGTATTTTTGTGGTACTGGGGATTGAATCCAGGGGCATTCTACCTCTGAGCTACACCCCTAGCCCTATCTTTTCTTCTTTATTTTGAAACAGGATCTCACTAAGTTACAGAGGGCCTCATTAAGTAGCTGAGGCTGGATGAGAACCTGCAATCCTGTCTTAGATTCCCAAGTACTGGGATTACAAGCATGCACCACCACACCCGGCTTCTCACAGTTATTAAAAATAAAATTTCAAAGCCCATTTAGCAGTATGGGTAATTTTATAATACATCTTAAGCAAAAATAAATAAATAAAAAAGTAGTTATAAAATAATAAGATCCAAGTTTGGTAAGATATTATATATGCATATGTTTCAATTTATTTGACAAATAAGATTCTACATGTCTTGGACTCTAGGACACAGCTGTAAAGCTGGAAGCAATTACGTCTAAGGACCCTTACATTCTACAGGAGATGCTAGGTACATACCAGCAGATGTTGTTAAAAAGTGGACTAAATAGTCCTGCAACATCCCACCACCCCCATCAGCCTGTGTAAGAAAAGACAAGAAACTCAAATTCAGTCTGTTGAAGTAGGAACTTCGTACTAATGAGCTATTGGTTGATGGGGATTGTTGTGTCCTCCCTCTTGCCTTCCCCATCTCTCAGGCCAAATGAGAGCAGCTCTTAAGAGAAACATCCCACAAGAAGGGGAGCCTGGCTCCTCACTCCTGGTTTACTGTTGGCTGCTTCACAGACATCTCCAAGCCCATGCAGGCACTGCCTGTCAAGCAGAGTAGAGGGAGAAAGTTCCCGGGAGCTTGACACTTGCTCCCTTTCCCGGGGATGGGAGGCCAGATGAGCAGTTTGCAACAGCAAGACAAAGGGAGAGAGTGCAGAGGGGCACTGTGGTGCCACCGCTTTCCATGGAAGGGAAACCTGAGATTCCTCTGGGCCAGGGGTATGTTTCAGAATCAAATGGGTTTAAAGCTCCCTTGAAGGTCACCCTAGCAGAAAATAGCAGTAAAGTAACTGCAAAAGCTGGGGGTAGAGGACGGCAAGAGACCAGCTGGACTGCGTGCTGCTCCCAGTAATGTCAGGGAGCTACCCGGCATGTAGGTCCACAGGGTGCTTCCAGTAATCCAATTACCCAGCCATCCCAGAGACCCAGGGACAGGCAGTGGTAGCCAAGGGAAACCTCAAACAGCAGCAGCTAAGAAATGGTGTGCCCTCCCTTCCTTTTTCTCTCCCTTCCCTCCCAAACCTGGGAAGCCAGTAGAATAAGAACAAACCCAGCCCCCTTCCCCTCCCCATCACAGATTTCTGACCATGACTTTGTTGAGGGTTACAAATTGGGGCATGTTGAGCAGAGCAGAAGGTTTAAATTGATAGTGAGATTGAAAATTTGATTTAGGTTCAATGGAATTGGTCATTACAACTGAAGGTAACATTATCTTCATAGATCCATTTTGAGTTCAAGATCCCATTCCTGATGATGGGAGTGGGGTGGGATTTCAGACTTGCCAAAGAAAGGTAATGCAGCCTGTAGGTTTGCAGTGGTCTTAGGTAAATATTCAGCGGATCTTGTTAACAGGACTACCAGGATTGCATCTTCCTTCTGAAGATAGTTCCCCTCCTCCTTATTTCTGATAGGGTGTGTGAGTATGGGAAACAGTTTACATCGCCTCTACTGGTCTACATTCCACTGCTTTAATTTTACTGGAGAAAACAGAGGTTAAGTAACCTGTAAGGACTCACGGCTGCTGTGGGTGAGCAAAGGTTGGTATGCATGAATGGAAGGTCACCAGGTGGATGTATAGCCAACTGAGATGTCTTATTATACAAAGGAGGAGCATGCTGGCAGAGTTGGGTGGCCAAAATGTCACTCAACACACTGATCAGGACACTCTTACACTCTTATGAAGCACATCAGACTAACACAATCGAATCTCTTTTATCTGGAAAATGGACAGATTCCAGTAAAGGATCTAGGACTTCATGTGGTTCAAGATCAGACTGGGGATCGGACTGGGACTATTTGTTCCATTCATATATTCCTCATTCATTTATTGCATATCAGTTTTGTGTGTTCTACAGAACAAGGTGAGGTTCTAGGCACTGGGGATGAGGAAGGTAAACAAGATAGTCCCTGAATTTAAGGAGTTTTCCATTCCTGAAAAGGGAGATATTAAAAACGAATTGTAGCCAGGTGTGGTGACACATGCCTATAATCCCAGTACTTGGGAGGCTGAGACAAGGAGGATCGCAGGTTCGAGGCCAGCCTCAGCAACTTATGAAGACCCTATTTTGAAACAAGACCCTGTTTCAAAATAAAATAGGACTGGGGGGTCCTAGCTCAGAGGTAGAATGCCCCTGGGTTCAATCCTCAGTACCAAAGTGTGGAAAAACCCCCAAATTGCACAATTTATTCCTTAGTTACTGTTTTTTGATAACTGCTATGCTAGAGAAGTTCAAGATCCCATGAGACTAGAAAACAAGGACATGGCCTGGTTTGGAGGGTCAGAGAATCTTTTTAAGAGGAAATGTCATTTGAACTAAACTGTAAAAAAAAAAATGAATAGAAGTTAGCCAAGGGAAGGGGAGGTATTTCAAGACTGTTTCAGACTATATGTGTCATATTCCTATTAAGACAGAGCATGGCTCAGTCACAGACCTACAAAAGAGTTGAGAGGACTGGAGAGCAGTGATATGCTGTAAAGGTTTAGTTTAAGTAGGTATGGGATTCGGTCCTCACTGGCCATGACTCAGGTGTGGGGCAATCCCCAGGATATGCATATGTATCTGCTTTCAACATTTTGTGACCCCAAAACTCAATTAACAGTACTGAAAACAGGTTAGCATACTTTTTCTGTAAAGGACCAGATAGGAAATACTTTAGATTTTGTGGGCTATACTGTCTCTGTTGGAGCTACTCAACTCTGCCAGTGTTGCATGAAAGGAGCCAGAGACATACATAAACAAGTGAGTGTGGCTGCGTTCCAATAAAACTGTTTATTGGCCCATAGGCTGTAGTTGGTCAATCTCTGGCATAAAACATAAGAATACGTAAGATTTACTTAGCAAGAAGTGTAGCAGCGGCTGATTTCAAGGTTGGCTCAGAAACTTCATGAAGTGAGGGGCTGGAGAATAATTTCTAGGGTTCCCTTATGGTCATAAGAGCAAACAAAATCAAAACACCAGGGATTTGGGGGGACTTTGTTTTAGAAAAATGAAAGTTTATTATTATCATTGTAATTTTTTGATACAGGGGATCGAACCCAGGGACATTCTACCACCGAGCTATACCCATCAGCCCCTGTTATTTTATTTTTAATTTTGAAACAGTGTCTCACTAGGTTGCTGAGTATCTCACTAAGTTGCTGAGACTGGTCTTGAACCTGCCATCCTCCTGTCTCTGCCTCCCAAGTACTGAGATTACAGGTGTGTGCCACCACGCCTAGCAAGTTTATTAAGTCAACAGTTAAGGGATCACATGTCAATTAAAAAATTCACTAAGAAGTTTCTTGAAGGGGGAAGAGAGATTTCTAAGTGCTAAATGAGGAGTAGTTCATGGTGGTTAGGCTAAGGCTTGAAAATCAGTATTCAGAACAGAGCAGAATAAATGTATAAGCTTGTCCATGATTTGCAAAGACCAGTCTCATTGCTCATTGGCCAGCAGAGAGTCTTCAGTCAGGTCCCTTTCCTTTAGTTAGGTCTCAAAGTCCAAGGTCCTTCATCAAGTACTGCTGCTCAGACCTGCTGAATGAAACACAACAGTAAGTTTGGTATCTCCTAGTCAAGTGCCGATACAAGTGGAAATTCCACCTTTTATAGTTCAAGATGGCTGCTGAAACTCCCAGCATCCCTTGTTCAAAGGACAGCATCCAGCAGGAGGGAGACAGAGGCAGAGGAGCTTCTCACAGTACTCTCACATCTACTCTCTCCACTACTGCGGCCTTCTCCTTCTGTTTCATGGGCTTAAACAAGGCCATATGTCCACCTCTGCACAGAAGAATGGGATGGCCGTATCATAGAGTCCATAGCTCTTCCCTGGGCTGCCTGTTTGAACTCATGCTCATATTCTCTTTGTAAAGAGGAAGCGCTAAGGCTATTGGGAAGGTCACCAACTGTGTCATCTGACAGCCATTACCAACATTCCTCCTGGTCAACAGAAAATGCAGGGACAGCTGGATACAGGTGCCACCAAAGAAGTTGTAGGTAGAAAAACGGCTCTGCAAGACTTAGGTGACTCTTAGCAGTCCTGACACTAGGCCGGGTGGCCAGACTCTACCTTCATTAGTGCTGGTTGAGAATAATTGTATCTTCCCTGTTTTGGGATTTGAATTTTGGATTTCATTAGAATGCTTAAAGGGAACACCCCTGCATGCAATCCCTCTTCCCCAGGGACACACAGAACCAATCTAAGGAAAAAGCTCCAGGACAGGAAACTCTAGGAGAGGAAACTCCCTTTTATCTCTACAGCAAGCATTAAAACAAAAATTTAAACGATCAGCCATAGGTTATCAGATTTCTTCTATTTATACTCTACTTTTATGAGAAACTGGCAAAGTATACACATGCCAATGTTAGGGATTTAGTAAGAGAAAACATTTGCAGGGTGTGTTATAATTAAAGTCATGCTAATTCAGCCCAATCTTTAAACACCTATTCCGCCACTATGAGGTAATGGGGTAATGATATAACCCAGGGGCATTGCAGGACATGGGAGAAAGAACGAACTCTTCAAGTTTTATGTTAATTGTATGTTACTATTGTCTGATTATTTGTCAGGGAAAGGCAATGAAGAATGACGAGAAAAACATGTGTTTCTGCAGTTGGCAGATTTGGGATCAAATCCCAGGTCTGCCCCTGTGCAACTGTCTGCCTCAGTTTCCTCATCCATGTCAGAAAGAATTGTCCCCCCCCCAAAGGCAGTTTTAGTGCACATAAAGATTAATCAGAGACTTAGGTTGGTTTTAAAAATTAACATCCTGTCATTAAAGTTATGAATTCAAAATTCAAGTCCTTCTGCAAGCTTTTAAGTTTAGTTTCAAATCTTATAAATCCACTTAGAGGTCCAGAAAATTTTAACAATCACTTTTAAGGGAGCTTATAATTAATACTCAGTTTCATTTACAAACTTGGTTAATTAAATATCTTCAAATATTTTAAACTGGGTTTATACATTTAATATATTTGACTCCCTTCTTAAGAATTTTAGTTGTCTGAAATAAAATAAACAAATAAATAAAACTTTCCTGGGTATTAAAAATTATAAGTCTAATAAATTAAACTTATAAATGTGGAATGTAGTTTTCTTAAATGTTCTAATATAGTACATAAAATTGGTGAGACTACAAATTAAAACCACAAATTTAGTTGGGTGTTTGATTACCCAATTATTTGATATAAGACTACCATTCTACTGACCAAATTCATGCAAATGTTAAAAATATGTAACACTTGTATAGATTTCCTCCTCCTCCTCCTCCTCCTCCTCCTCCTCCTCCTCTTTCTTCTCCTTCTTCTTTATAATCCTGAGGATCCGACCCAGCACCTCACACATGCTAGTCAAGCACTCTACCACTGAGCTACGCTCCCAGTCCCTTGTATAGATTCTTCAGTATGAAATATTCTTATTAAATAATTCCATACTTGCCAATACAGATATTACTGTAAGTCACTGAGGTCACTTTCAACTAAGAGACCTGGAGCTGCAGATACCTGGAGGGGGACTCCTTTTGAAATTCAATCTATAAACTTACTTTATCTTCCTATGTAACACCTGGGTTTGCTTTTTGAGTTTGCTTGTATGTTACTAAATCCAGGATGCTGACTGGATTCTTGTTTTCGACTGCTTGGATGTGCTGAACTTTATTTATAGTCTCAGATCAATTTCCAGAGGGGGCTATTTGTGTAGCCCTTGTCCCTGGAGTCAATTTGTGCACATTTCGATGTGTATACTCTAAGAAACCTGTAACGCCTGTCCAGGCCAATTTCTTGGCTGGGATCAGCATTTCTTCCGCACTTAAGATCGGTGCCTTTCCCGCTTCTTCTGAGTCCCCAGAGCCACATGACACTTGTTATTGACGTTGAATACATTCACTGAGTATCAGATATTGAAATAACTGATTAAATTTCAGATATCTCTCAGGGTTTCACTTGTGGATCACAATGTATGAATGAGGTCAGTCAATTAGCAATATATAAATCTGGAATTATAATACTTACCTTACAGGTTGTTGTGAGGATCAGCATGAAGTATAATGTAAAGTAACCACTCCAGTGATGGTACTCCATTGGCTCTTAATCAGCTCTAGCCACTACTACCCTTTTTATGACCCACCAATTCTAACATTTTCTCAATAACTCGCCTGGCTCATTTCCTCACTTCTTGGCTAGCTTAAATTCCATAGTTACTTACAATATTATAGTGCCCTTGCCTAAACTGTCAATTGTATTGCACCTTTCTTTCTTCATCACTCTGCTCTGACAAAGCTGGGACCTGTATAGTCCCGTCTCTCCACCTACTCCCAGCCTGAACTGCCATGCTCATGGGTCTCCATTAAATTCTGTTCCGCTCACTTTAATGCTACCCGACAATCATAGTATCTTTTCATAATTCTTTCACTTTCTCGCGGTCCTCAATGGCTATTTGATACCTTCGTATCTCTCCTCAAATAGCCATTCTTGATCTGAACTGATGAGCTTTTTTCCAATGTCACTGAGAAAACTTCTAGAAGCATGCAGACCATAACTTACATCCACTCCCACCTCCCTGAATCTGTGCCCGTTTCTCCTGGATGAACTAGCAAAGATCGACTCCTCTGTTTGTGAGCTAGATCTCATTCCTTCTTGTCTATTTGAAGACTCTACCCCAACAATTTCTCCTCTCTCTCTCTCTCTCTCTCCTTATCAGATTTTTCCTAACATCCTTCTGAATAGATCACAAAATTGCTCTTACTTTTCATATCTGTTTAAGAATCTTCTTCTGCTCAGTAAGTTCCATTTCTTTTACTTATTTTTACAACAAATGAGTTTTTTCCATTCTTTTTCTCCCACTTGCACTTGATCATATTCCAATCAGGCTGTTGACACACCATCTATTGAGGTCACAAATGACCTCTATTTTCAAAATCTCATAGTCAATCCTCACGTCTCACCTTACTTGACCTATCTGCAGAATTTGTTTTTTCCTCCTGCTACCCCACTGGCAGCCTTTTTTCAGTCTACTTTGCAATTTCTTCCTTTCTCCCTGATTTCTAAATATTCAATTAAAAACCCAATTCTTAGACCTGTACACCTTTCATGCTACACTTTCTTCTTTGGTATTGCCATTGGATCTAATGATTTCAAATACTATCTATGTACCAATGGCTCCCAAATTCATCTTTATCATGTACCTCTGGTCTATTCCTCATTTCTGCCTGGAAATCTAATAGGCACCCTAAACTTAACACAGACCCAAACTGAGGTCCTGAGTTTCCCTAACAAACTTGGTGCTCCTGCAGTCTTCTCTGTTTCAGTACGTAGCAGCTTATTCTTTCATTTCACTTAAGACAAAAATCTTGGGTTGGGTTCATCTTTGACTGCATTCTTTTTTTTCCAACCTGCTGTGGTTCGAATGTTTGTGACCCTTCAAAAGTCATGTTGAAACTCAATCCCCAGTGCAACATAATCAAGAGCTGGGTCTTTAGGAGGTGGTTAGGTCCTGTGGGTACCACCCTCATGGGTGGGATCAGTGCCTTATAAAAGGGAGGAAGAGAACTAGTTAGACCCTTCTGCTCTTCTGTCTTTTCTGCCACATGAAGTATGGCAGAATTCATTCCCTCTGGAGGGAATGCATGGTATTCATTCTCTCTGCAGGACACGACAAAAAGGCACCATCATGGAAGCAAAGAGCAGCCCTCATGAGATACAGAACCTACTGCCATCTTACTCTTGACATCTAGCCTCCGGAACTATGAGAAATACATTTATTTTCTTTATAAAATTCTTTATACCAGTCTTGGGTATTTTGTTATAGCAGCAGGACTAAGACACAACCCACATCTGATACCTCAGCAAATTATATCAGCTTTCCATGAAAAATATATCCGGAATCCAACCATTTCTTATCACCTCCACTACAACCAGCCTGGTTCAAGCAACTCTGCTTTCTCACCTGGATTTAGTAGCAATAACCTTCTAACTGTTCTCTCTGCCCCTCTCTTGCCCCCACCTCATTCCATTATCAATTCAACAACTAACTTTAGTGTTTTTTAGGAATATAAGTCAGATCATGCTATTCCTCTATGAATGACTTCACGTCTCATTTAGAGAAAAAGCTGAAGTCCTTACAACAGTACACAAGACTCTTCATAATGTGAAAGTCCATCCTTTCTTAGATTGCACCTTCTACTATTTTCCTCATTCATTTGACTCTAAAATACCAAGCAGACTCCTACCTGAAGGCCTTTGTATTTACCATTACCCCTGCATGGGATTGTTCCTCCCAAGATGCCCACACTTTTCACTTCCTCACCTCTTTCAGGTCTTTGATCAATAGTCATTGTAGCCAGTTCAGACAGGATAGACTAAGTTATGCTGCAGTAATAAGAAACCCCCAAATCTCAGTAATTTAGAAGAAGTCATAATACATATCCATTTTGCTTCAGTTCCATGTCGTTCTCACTCCAAGTTCCAACCTGACAGAGGAGACATTATTGGAACATTGCTATGGCCAAGGGAAAGAAAGAGCATGATGAATCATATACCTGCTCTTAAAGCTTCAATGCCAACACAGACTGTATCACTCTTACTCAATTTCATCAGTCAAAGCAAGTCACTGGCCCTCTCTAAGTGCAACTTAGCAAGGAAGTTTAATATCATGTGTTCAGAAGAAGAACCAGAAAAATTGATGAAGAGTACTGTAATATTAGTGGTTACCATGGTCACCATGTAACTGGGGCCTTCCTCAGCCATACTATCAAAATTTACAAGCCTTCTTGACCACTTTCCAATTTCTTTATTCCCCTAACCTACTGTATTTATTTCTTAAGAATCTATTACTATCTACATATTATATATGTAGATATTATATGCTGTCTATGTATTATATATATGTAACTTATTTATCTTGTTTATTTTATACCATCCTTCATTAGAATATAAATTCCACTGTGTGTATTTCCCATAATTTTGTAATCCATTCATCTGTTGATGGACACCTAGGTTGGTTCCATAATTTGGCTATTGTGAATTGTGCTGCTATATTACTGTATATATTACTGTAGTTTTATGGTTTCAATCCCTTTGGAATGATACCCAGTAGTGGTATAGCCAGATCATATGGTAGATCCATTCCCAGTTTTCTGAGGAATCTCCACACTGATCTCCATTGTGGTTGAACTAGTTGGTTGTACTCCCACCAACAATGCAGAAGAGTTCCTATTTCCTCATATCCTCGCCAACATTAATTGTTGTTTGACTTCTTATTGATTGCCATTCTGATTGGGGTTAGATGAAATCTCAGAATAGTTTTGATTTGCATTTACCTGATTGCTAATGATGTTGAACATTTTTTCATCTATATATTGGCCATTTGCATCTCTTCTTTCTTCAAGTGTCTATTCAATTTGGTTGCCCACTTCTTCATAGGGTTATTTGCTTTTTAGTGTAAAGTCTTTTAAGTTCTCTATATATCCTAGATATTAGTCCTCTGTCAGAGGGATAGCTAACAAAGATCTTCTCCCATTCTGTAGGCTTTTTCTTTAGACTCTTGATGGTTTCCTTTGATGTGCAGAAACTTTTTAGTTTAATGAAATACCACTTATTAATCCTTGTTTTAGTTTCCTGGGCTTTGGAGATCTTGAGGAAGTTTCTACCTGTGCCTATATGTTGGAGTGTTGGACCCATGCCCTCCTCTAGTAATTTCACAGTCTCTGGTCTAACTTCCAGATCTTTGATCCATCTTGAGTTGACTCTTGTGCAGGGTGAGAGGTAAGGATTTAGTTCCATTTTTCTACAGGTAGATAGACAGTTTTCCCAACACCATTTGTTGAAAAGACTGTCTTTTCTCCATTGTATGTGTCTGGCACCTTTGTTGAAAATCGATTGGCTATAAGTTTGTGGATTTGTTTCTGTATCTTCTGAAGAACAAAATAATATCATTTACAAGAAAATGGAAGGACCTGGAAAACATTGTGTTAAATGAGATTAGCCAATCACAGAAAGAAAAGGGTCATATGTTTTTTCTAATATGTGCAAGCTAGGGAGTAGTGGGGATACAAAAGGGACTCTAGACAATAGTGGAGAAGCCTCAGTGGAGCCAGGGAAGTGGTCTAAGGGTAGGGGAAGGGGAAGAATGAAGTTCATCAATGGAATTACTACCATTGAGCATGTGTACATATGAGAATATACCAACATCAATCTCAGTACTCTGTACTGGGGGGGACCAGGAGGGGATACCAAAAGCTGTGTACGTGTATGTTACTGTCAAATTGACGTTCATTGTGATGTGAGACTATAATGCAGCAATAAAAGCACATTTAAAAAAAGAATATAAATTCCAAAGGAGCAGAGATTTTGGCTTTTTTATTCAATGCTGTGTTCCTAGTGCCTAGACCAGTAATTTCTATACAGAAGTTCTAGATAAAATTTTGTTGAATAAATGAATGAATGAATGAAGGATACGATTAGTGATCCATGTAAAATGTACAATGATTTTCAGTTGGGATTTGCCTAGGGTTTAGGATTTGTCAGGGTTAGTACTATTAATTAATTCATTCACTCAACAAATTTGAGTGCATACCTAACTTATATGAGACTTTATACATCAAACAAGCATCTCCATCCTCATGCTGGATGCGTGGGAAGTCTTTTTATGTTACTTCTATCAATGGAAGAGCAGGAGCTGCTTGACTTTCATGGAAACAAAAGTTATAATCTTCCATTTTCAGCGAAGGAGAAATTTTCAGAATATTCAGAAATTTCCAGTTTCTGGCTGAAATTGAAGTTTCTTGTTCAGAAATACTGGAAGGTCTCATGTGTGACAACTTTTCCTTCCTGGTCCATTTGTATCTCGTCACATGTGCAGTGCCCCTCAGTAAGCAAAATTTATGTCAAAGACGAAATTCTCCACATCTTAATTTGAAAAGTTTTCATCAGCTTGAGGTCAGCTTCCTTACATCATGGTCTTTGTAAATGGACCAAATAATGCATTTCTCATTTGTAATTAAATAGTATCTCAACAGACTCATGTGGAATTCATTTTCACACAAAATTAGTTACACATAGCACTGAGGGCGGACATTCTGTGGTGAGCGCTATGATGTTCACCAGCTTCTTGAAGGCAAAGCATTTAGAAATTTAGCCAGTAGAAATGAACTTAAGTTGTAAATATTGAAACCAAGGCTAGTTGGCATCCCCACTTAGAGATATTGTTACTGAGTCAATTATTTTTGCCAATTTTTGTTGTTGTTGTTCTGGGGTCTGAACCGAGGGGCATTCTAACTCCAAGATATATTCCCAGCCATTTTTATTTTGAAACAGGGTCTTGCTAAATTGCTGAGGGTCTCGCTAAGTTGCTGAGGGTGACCTCGAATCTGCAGTCCTCCTGTCTCAGCCTCCCAAGTACTGGGATTACAGAAATGCACCACCATGCCTGGCTACCAATATGTTTTTTCCCAACATACGCAGGTGTGGAAAGCAGTTGAGGGAGTAATAAGTACATCTACATATGGTATGCATATCATCTGCATGAGATTACACATCACCTTCAGGAAAACTCTAGGTTAAAATGAAATTAGTGATATTTTTCTTTTGTTGTTATTACATTTTCCTCAGCTTCTGCTACTCACCTTTCCTGGTCCCCACTGCCTATAGGAAAACACCCAGTGTCCTCTGCCTGGAGCTTCACTGTCTGATCCCAACCCACCTGTCCTATCTTCACCCTCTCTCTTCCTGTTCCCATCATTATCCTGTGCACCAGTCACACAGAACTACTCACCGATTTCTAACATGCCAGGGTGGGGTCACTATGATTGACTGTCTCCCGCCACTTTCTCCCTTCCTCCCTTCCTAGCAGAAGCATGCCTTTTCCTCCTTCAGGAATTTGTATATCATGTGCTTCAGGGAGTCCCAGGAGGCTCTAGAGTGTAGGTTTCCATTAATCCATGGCCAAGAAGGTCGATCTGTCCCTTTTGTAAGTTTAGGCATGGGTATGTGATAATCCTGGTCAATGAGAAGTAAAGGGAAGCCTGCTAGGGGGTTTCTTGGAAAGTTTCCTGAGAATTAAAGGGGGCACAAAAAAAGACTCACTTCTTTTCTGCTTCTGAACAGGGCTATTGAAGGAATGAGGAGATACCAAGAGCAGCTTCATCATGGTGTGGCCATGAGAGGGATGGCATGTTTGAGATGGTAGAACCTGGCATCCAAGAAGGTCATCATGCCCCTGCCTTAAGCAATCATAATATCAATTTATATTTTGAACTTAAGTGATAGGCGCTGCTATGAGCATCTTGCGTATGTTAGCACACTGAATCCTCACAACTGTCTTATGAGGTGGGCATTATTATTAATATTCATTTTACAATTGGGCAAACTAAAGCAGAGAGAGTTTAATGATCAAGTCACTCTCCTTATCTATCTGCTTGTTTTCCCAGCTTTTCACTACAGAAAATTTGACGTATATAGTAAAGTAGAGAATAGTGTAATGAATCCCCACGTAGCCATCAATCATCCAGTTTAAACAATTAGCAATTCATGGCCAGTCTTGGCTCATTTATGTCCCTGTGTACTTACTTTTCCTCTGCCTCACATTATTTTGAACAAATCCCAGACCTCATATCATTTCATTCTGGAATACTTCATGCGTGACAAAAACTGAAAGCTACTTTTATGTAGGTCTTCTATTACAACCTAAACTAGTCACTAAATATTAATAACATTCTCCTCATAAAAGTTGAAAATATAAAAAGCTGAAGGCAAAATATCAAAATCACCTGTAATTTGATTTCCTAGAAATAACAACTGCTATGGACTAAATGTTTGTCCCCCAAAGATTTATATGTTGAAACCTGACCCCCCCCATGTGATCATATTTGGAGGCGGGGCCTTTGGAAAGTGGTTGGGTCACAAGGGCAGAGCCGTCATGAATGGGACTAGTGTCAGCCTTTTAAAAGGTGCCCCAGAGAGCTCTCCTGCCCCTCTGCCATCTTCTTACAATGTGAAGATGGGGGAGCGGGTTTATGGGTCTATGGGCCAGGAAGTGGGCTTTCATCAGAAACCATTCAGTGAGAAATCAATCTCTGTTGTTCCTATGCTACCTGTCTATGGTATCCAGTGATAGCATCCTTAACTGATAAGGGCAACAGCTAATAATAGCAGTGTATTTTGTATGTTTTGAATATGAGACAGTATTTTTCTGTTTTTTATGACCTGAGCATTTTCCATTCTTTCTGCAGCCCCCACAAGCTTTGGCTGCCAGGCTCCGTCTATCCTCTCTTCTTCGAGGAACTTCAATGTGTCCTTGAAGACCTGCCTTCAGGACCATTGTCCCGCCTCATCTGGGCTCCTTTTGCACTCTGCTTGACTCCTCCATTATGGTACTTAATCAGCGCATGGCAATTACCTGTTTATCTATGTCCCTGACTACCCCAGAGCACACTCTTTGAGGATAGTCAACAGTGCTTAGGGTATAATTAAAGACTTATAAATTCCTAAGAAGCTTGAGACTAACAGGCCTGGCTGTGGAGTAAGGGTATTGGGGAATTTTGCCACAGGCTTCCATATTAAAGTTACATTTCCCTTTTCTTCCTTTATGTCTCTTTTCTACCTGTTTCTTTTATTTCTTCTGTCTTACCTCAGATGGCTGGTAAAATGGGAGCAGGAAGTGATTTCAGGGAGGATCACTGGGGGTCTGGAGGATGAGGGGAAGAAGTGTGGTACTGTGACCCACACTTGGCAACAGTGCCTGAGGGCACAGTGGTTTGGAGTACAGTGTGAGGATGTTTTCAACATGCCCGAGGCAGAGGCCACTTAACTCAGCCCAGGGCCCATCTCTTTGCTTCTGTTTTAGTAAAGACCTCCAGTGTTTCAGCAGGTCACATGGCCACTCAGCCAAAGATTTCATTCTCAGCCTCCCTTGCAGCTAGGTATGGTCATGTGCCTAATTTCAGGACAAGAACATGTAAGTAAAAGTGAAGATTCCAAGTGTCAGTCGTCACTTCAAAAGCAAAGCTGCTAACTTCTGACTTTCTCTTCCCCCTTCCTGCAGGCTGAAAGGCAGACTGAGAGGAGGAAACTTGGATTCCTGAATGACCCTGTGAAGTAAAGCTGTGTTCCTAGTCTAGAAAGCTCACATAGCTCAGTTCTGCTAGGTGAGAAGGATGCTGCTTTCTGCTGTGTTAGGGTAAGATGATCACGTTTTATAGGTATCACCCAGAAAGATGGTAAGGTGTTTATTGTTGGGAATTGGAACTCAAGGTAGAGTGGGGATTTTAAGAAATTGTGTCAGAATGCATCCCCCATGGCAGGCACTGTGCAGTGTAGTGAATCCCATTAAATTAGTTTGAGCCCATGAGAGACTCAGCATTCAGACTTCTGTAGTACATGACCACTTTCTGCCATGGAAGGAGGAACCAAGCAATACTACTTACATAGAATTTTGATTTCCCTTTCCCTGCCTGTCTTTAAGGCCCAGAAATAGAAGAAGAAAGGGGAAACTGGGAGAGGAAGAAGAAAAATGGAAGAAAAAAGCACATTCCCTTCCGTGGTAGACTATAAGTCTCCTGAGTTAGGAGGAAGAGAATTACATTAGATGAGTTTGAAGCTTTAGACTGAACCCATTGTATTCTATTAGATATTTTCATATCTGAAAATGGCCATAAAGTTTTGCCTAAAATGTCACTTAGGGACAGGAAAGTGAGATTCACCAGAACTTTTTTAGGGAAGTTGCTGGAAGAAATACTTTTTATATCTGAACTCTTTTGAGTTTAGACCTATTAATAAGCTGGTTATACCCCCCCAAATGGAAACTAAACCAAAATTTCCCAACTAGCATGGTAACTTCAGTTCTCTTCTATCCTGATTTGGCTGTGGCTTTCTGCCTATGAAAAGAACAGTATATGAAAAGGGGAAGGAGGGAGGGGTTGAATTGGGCAGAGGGGGGAGGGGGATGTTGACGATCTAGACTCTGGACACCCCAGCAGCATTGGGGAGGCAAAAGACAGCTCAGCATTACCGGGTTGGGGCCACTCAGCTAAATGCTGCAGGGCAGTGGGGTATAAAAGCTGCTCCACCATGTTCCTGATTTTGTGGGATGAGCTCAATAAAAGGAACACTCTTGGCCTTTCTTTTCTTTTCTTTTTTTTTTTTTTTTGGTATTGGGGATGGAACCCAGGAGCATTCTACTTCTGAGTTACACCCCCTGACAGATTTTATTTTATTTTATTTTATTTTTGTGGTACTGAGGATTCAACTCAGGGGAGTTTCTACCTCCAAGCTACACTCCAGCCCGATTTTATTTTTTATTTTGAAACAGGGTCATGCTAAGTTGCTGGGGCTAGTTTCGAACCTGCAATCCTCCTGTCTCAGCCTCCCAAGTACTGAGATTACAAGCATGCACCACCACACCCAGCTGATTTTATTTTTTATTCGTAAACAGGTTCTTGCTAAGTTGCTGAGGCTGGCTTTGAACCTGCGATCCTTCTGTTTCAGCCTCCCCATTATTGGGGTTACAGGCATGTGCCACCACACCCAGCTGAACTATCTACTTTAAGTAGATAGTTGAATTGACTCTTCTGATCTATCCTCAAGTTCACTGACTTCTTTTATCTCATTCTGATAAGTTTCTTTTTCTGCTCTTTTATTCACTTCCTCCCAGGACAGATGGAAAAAATTTAACTGGTTAGTAAATTTGGGTAGAATAACCTGGGCATAGTCAGCTGAATTCCCTGCTTATTCCTTCGGAGAATAAGCTGCCCAAGGGCCACATACTCTATTCTACCTCTCGGTGCTGCAAGTGGTGGAGGAAACTGAGGCCTCCCAACGTAACTTGCAGGGGTAGGTCAAGGCTCCCTGGGCCCGGATGTCCAAGTCAGCCTGATTCCAATGGTAGGAGGTGCACTAGCCCATAGATAAAAGCCGTGTCCTTCAATTTAGCTTTCCTCAGTAATGAAGGTGATATTTTGGCTTTGTTTCATCTAAGGGCTTTGTTTTATTCTCAACAGGTTCAGAACTTGTGTAGAGGAAAGGATTAACATTGTTGAGCCCTCTCAAGCCAGCCCAGAGGCCATCAATATGGTGGGAAGGAGACCATGCTCTAGACAATAGAAGCAACAACCAGAGGATAAGGGAGGAAGAGATGATTGGGAAACTGCTCAAATGTGTGAGGCGTTCCAACCCCACCTTGGAACTTCCAGCAAGATGCAAAGAAGGCGGTTTGAATATGCCATACGGCACATGAGGACCAATAACCGAACATATTTAGGAGCAAACTCTTCAAGTAACTTAACCCCATCCACTAAGGGAAGATTCAGTCTTCAATAAGCAACACACATTTGAAGACTTCCCGATAGATAAATACTACTATACCAGGTGTTTTATAGGGCTTAGGGGAGAGGTTGTCTAACACGCCATAAGCTTATAGTCTAATACAATGTAATGAAGTGTCAACTTTTCTTCCTGCCATGGAAACCACATTTTTTTTCTCAGAGGTTTCTACTTACATTCTTTCCAGTTTTAGCCTCCTTGCCTTATTGATTCTGCAGCCTGGTGGAGATGGTAAGAGATTAGATGTGTTTAAAGGAATCAAGCAGTGAGATCCAACGGAACCACTCACATCCCATGGAAGGACTGAAGGCTCTCAAGGATGCGGTTTTGAAGATGCTCACAGATCAATTTAAAGGAATGGAGGTGTAGATATGCACCACTGTTCCTGATTTTTTAACTTTTCTCCTGCAGGGCCAGAAAAGCCTGAATTCAGCACAATTCCTGTCTTGAATAAGTGTTTCATAATGATATTTGTACAAGTTCTTGTTATAACACAGTTAACAAGGGCCAGATTGGTTGTGGTCGAGTTATAGTTGCCGTTTTGTGGGCTACATATTTGTAAATAGGCCAGATTGTGGTCTTAATTGGGGTCACTTGGGGGTTTGGGGGGTGCAACGAGGGCACTCCGTTTCACTTCTGCGGTTCTTCGTTAGTCATTTTGTGTGCCAAAGTGCAGCAATCATGCAAAGGCCGGATAGTATATTTGCTTTGGGAAAAACAGCAGGCTTCCAAAGCAGGCAGCGCTCGGGATGATTCAAGGTGTCAAAAAGGATTTTCCTCAAGCTTGCTGTAGTTCTCTTCTCAGAAGGAGGGAGTCTGGGTCGGCTGGAGGAAGAACTAGCTTTGGAGCCAGGCAGTTCTCTGTTCATAGCGCATCCCTGCCATTTACTTGCTATATAATTTTAGGTAAGTTCGTGCCATGGCTTAAATCTGTCCCCCAAAGTTCACATCCCCATGTGACAGTGGGGGGAGTGGGGATCTGTAAGAGGTGATTAGGTCACGAGGCTTCTGCCCTCATGAATGGATTAATGCTGTGATCACTGGGGTGGACGAGTTCTTGCAGGAGTGGGTTCCTGATAAAAGGATGAGATCGGCCTCATGATCCCTTACTCTTTTGCCGTCCACTGTGGGACAACGCAGCAACCAGGTACTTGCCAGATGCCGGCATCTTGATATTGGACTTCCCAGCCCCCAAAACTGTGGGAACTAAGTTTCTTTTCTTTATAAATTATCCAGATTGTGATATTCTGTTAGAGCAACGCAAAATGGATTAAGACAACTCCTTAACCTTTCCAAGCCTCCGGTTGTTCATCTGCAAAATGGGTTGAGAATGCTTCAGCCCTGGGCTTCATGATGTTATGAATGAGATTGCATATGGACAGACATAATGCAGATCAGGCGCTGGACATGGTGTCACAATTACTGATAACAGAGATGAATAACAGACAACCTACAGTGATGTGCTAAATAAAGGCCAAAGGAAATGAGCGCTTTGGAAAAATATCTAGTTTTGAAAATATGATTTTCATCAAGTAAGGAAATTGGGAAGGAATTAATTGGATAAATGCATGCATTATACAGTGCAACCCTGTGCTGAGTGCAGTAGTGCAGCCCAAATATGGATGGCGTCTTCCATCAAGGTGTGCTTGCTCCAGGTGGAGAGATGAGTGCTGTATACACACGAACATGAAACAATAGGTCAGCACCATAGGTTGAGGAGCAGCACAATCATTGTCTGCCACATAGCTGATGGTCTACAAATATTTGGCAAGTGAATGCATCAAGCCTATCTTCATCAAATAATGGATCATGTGGATTCAAGGCCTCCCACACAATGAACGGAGGCATATGAATTGGGGTAGATTCTCTGTCCAGAAAAACAATTATTTGGTGAAAATTATGAATGGTAATCATTTAAATCTGGGAAAATTGTCCTATGGGCATGTAACAAGTAGAGAAAGACCCACTAGAGGAAATCTACTAATTCTTGGTAAGAGCAGCAAGAGTCTGTGGCACCTGAGCCAGAATCCAGCGCCTTACTCCTCCGCACTCCTTCATGCTAGAGAACACTCCAGATCTGTGGAGCCAAAAAGACAGGGGTCGCCTCTTCTTCCGGCCCCAGTTTGGAGCCACCATCTCACCTGCGGAGGGGCAGGTTGGCATTTCTTATCTTCCCCAGCCCCATTTGAAGAAGCTGTATTCTAGGCAAGTATGGCAAAAGGTTTGAGTCTAGACTGAGAATATTGGAACTCTATTGCCACCACCATAACTGGTCCATAGGTGGGGTTTACACGCTAAGAGGATCAAGAGAAGAAGGTCAGGGGTTCCCACACTCCCCTAACTCCACAATACTTATGAGCAGGGGACGTCACTGTGGTAAAAGCAGATCCTGGTGCCTGTGCAATAGCAGGGGCTTAGTCCTGGACAAAGGAAGGTCTTAAGGACAGAAGAGCCCTGTGCAAGCTCTGCCTGAGGGAACTCACTTCATTTAGAACAGGGTGGAGAACTCCATACAGAAGCCATAGTTGACAACAGTAGAGATCTTAGTGGAGAGCAATTAAGAGGAGGTTTTCTGTCTCTATGGATTTGCCTATTTGAGGTATTTCATATAAATAGAATAATAAAATATGTCTCTAGGTATTTGGCTGTGGGGTACAGTGAATAGAAGGCAAAGCCCAGGGTCTTCCTCAGTGAGGATCTTTCTTTCTTTCTTTCTTTCTTTCTTTCTTTCTTTCTTTCTTCCTTCCTTCCTTCCTTCCTTCCTTCCTTCCTTCCTCCCTCCCTCCCTCCCTCTCTCCTTTCCTTCCTTCCTTCTTCTTTTTTTTTTGGTGCTGGGGATGGAACCCAGGGGTCTTCTACCTCCGATCTATACTCCCAGCCCTTTTTATTTTTATTTTTATTTTATTTTATTTTCATTTTTTTGGTGGTACCGGGGATTGAACCCAGAGGCATTCTACCTCTGGGCTATATCCCCAGCCCTATTTTTTATTCTTTATTTTGAAACAGGGTCTCACTAAGTTGTGGAGGGCCTAAGTAGCTGAGGCTGGCCGCGAACCCGGATCCTCCAGTCTCAGCCTCCCAAGTACTGGGATTACAAGCGTGCACCACTATGCCCGGTTTATTTTTTGTTTTTGAAACAGGGTCTCACTAGGTTGCTAAGAGTCTCGCTACATTGCTGAGGTTGTCCTCGAATCTTCGATCCTCTTCTTTTAGCCTCCCAAGTATTGAGGATTGCAGGTGTGTGTCACCACGCCCGGATCTCAGTGAGGATTCTAATGGGGGACCCTTCCACATAACACTGGGCCCACTAGAATGCCATACTCTCAGAGTAAGGGTGACCTAGAACTGAGCTTCCCAAACCTTTACTCCTAGTGGTTCTGAGCAGAATAGAGGCATTGTGACCAACAGCCAGCTCATACTTGGATTTACATTTATATTCATATTTCATGAGAATTTTTAAAACCTCAAGCTTTAAAATTGCTATCTTTAAAGTTGTTCCAGACTGGTCCCTGGTAGAAGCAAACACAATTTCTTTCTGAGGAATCTACCTCTCTCCTCAAAGAATCTCACAAATAATTTTCCAAGTGAAAGGAGCAAATTAATGTAAAAAAATTCAATGCGCACACAATGAAGACACCAAGAATAAGAACTAACAAACACATGACAGCAGAAGCAGACCAGCAAAGACCTCAGGGATTATCTTGTCAGACACAGAGTAACTATGATTATTATGTTTAAAGGAATAAAAGATAAACATGTAAGTGTGAGAAAAGAGCAACTATAATAATAATGATCTATTAGATTTGGAAAATAATAAAATAGAACTCCCAGAAATAAAATTACAACAAAAGAACTCTTGAGTTCAACAATAGATGAGACACAGCTGTAGAGAAAATTAGTAATCTGGAAGGTAGAAGAAACATAGAGTGTCAGAGAGAAGGAATGTTAGACTGGATTTACTATATAAGACCTGCAGATCTCCCATTTGTCCTGTCCCTCAGGAGCGCCTAGGGACACTCTCTTCCCTAAGGTTAGAAGACATGCATTGATGGGGGTATCTTTGAAAAACTGTGGCTCACAGTTGACACAGGTGGGTGGGTGGTGCTCTACCATTGAGCTAGGTTCCCAAGTCTCAGTGGAGATGACAGAATCAGGAAGAGATAAGGTCAGGTGTTGGCACTTAATGATAAGAGGCAAGGTGCAGTTAATTACTGTAACAGCTAGTAAGGTTACAGTGGCCATTAGGGTTCCACAAACAATAGAGGTTTGTGGTGATGGTGGATCCATCATGCTGATCCTCGAAGAAAGACAGATGCATGGATGATTAAGGTATTTCTTGTTTTATAAAATTTAAACTAAGTAATTTGAGTGCTGATAATCCCAGTACTGATATTAGTTGTCATGATGGGAAATCATGTTTCCTCACCCAGTTTTCAATCTTCATTAAAAGGCCCAGAGCCTTTGATTAGAGCAGAGGTTGGGCCCCCTTGAGAAACCACCTGCAATGCTCTCATAAGCACATACAGTAAATGTTATGGTTTGGATTTAGAATGTCCCCCTAGACCTCATGTAGACATGACAGCCATGTTGAAGGCGGGGCTTGGTCACTGAGGAGGGGTCCCTGGGGTGTGGCCTTGGGGATTATATATGGTTCCTCCTCCCTCCCCTTGTTCTCTCTTTCTTTTGCTTCTGGCCTCTGTATTGGGGTTCTCTCTCTCTCTCTCTCTCTCTCTCTCTTTCTCTCCCTCTCTCTTTCTCTCCCTCTCTCTCTCCCTCTCCCTCTTCCTCTCCTTCTCCTTCCTCCTTTCTCTCTCTCTCTCTTTCTCTCCCTCTCCCTCTCCTTCTTCCTCTCTCTCTCTCTCTCTCTCTCTTTCTCTCCCTCTCTCTCTCCCTCTCCCTCTCCTTCTTCCTCTCTCTCTCTCTCTCTCTCTCTCTCTCTCTCCCTCTCTCTCCCCCTCTCCCTCTCCCTCTCCTTCTCCCTCTTCCTCTCTCTCTTCCAATGCCCTGAGCTCCACAGACCTCACCTGGCCTAACATAGACTGAACCCCTGAAATCTCCAGAAATGTGAGAAAATTAATCTCCTTCTTCTAAGTTGTTGTCAGTTTTTTTTTTTTGGTCACAGCAGTGAGAATGCTGACTAAAATATTAAATATCCTGCAATTGTTTCCCAAAGATACATCATTTCCCAGAGACTATGAACTGCGTAGTTTGGGTGGAGAGGGGAGCGGTGGAACAGGCAGGCATTGGAGGGCTGTAAGATATGAAGGCTGAGCTGCCACTGATGTCAGGGTACCCCAAATTTCATCATTGCTCTCTGTTTAGGGTAGGACTTATGGAATCCAGAAGATAAATGGGGTCCTGCTTGAGGCTGTCTCATTATGAGTCCAACGCACTTAAGGATCCTCCCTATAGTTATTAATATAGTCCTTGTCTGTATAATTGAAACAAATGTACTTAGCAGTTGCCAGAACCCTTGACCAATGGAATAAGGCCACTCTGATAGGAGGACCGAGTAGAGCCCTTATAACTCCTTGCCTTCTGGTATTACAGGGATTAATTAGTTCTATCCCCAAAGGACTTAAAGGTTGCAGGGATGTTGGTTTCCATCACATATCTGTTTACATTACTTGTCTTGAAATAAAAGATGGATCATGGCAGATGACAATAAATCACTGTAAGCTGAACCAGGTAGCTTCTTTGCTGAATTTGTATCTTTACTAGAGTAGATCATCACGGTTTCTGGTACTTAGTGCGTGGTTATTGATCTGGCAAATGTGTTCTTTATCCCCATCAGCAGAAAGATTCAAAACCAATTGGTCTTAGCATGGCAGCGCAACAGTACACATCCACATTGCCCAGGGCTATGTTCACTCTCTTTAGTACTTTCTGCAGAACCTTCATTTTAAGTGGACCTGGTGAGCAGGTGTCTAAGATGCCCCAGTAAGGCACACAGGGCCCAGAGCATAAGCACGTGATCTCTAATCACTCACTCTCTCTACACATCTGCTTCATTCTTCTCCATCTTTGCAGGTTTTCTCCTCTGCCCCTGTATCCACACACAGCCAGCTATGGCTGTAGCACTGCAGCACTGCATTCACGGTACATGTCCTCAGTTCACGTGATCAGCACAGACCAATTAGAAGCTCCATGGACCAATTATAGATCTCTGGGAAGAAGAACTTGACTGGCTGAACTCATGTGTGTGTGTGTGTGTGTGGGATACTGGGGGTTGAACCCAGGATCATTCTATCTCTGAGCCATTCTCCCTATTTGATTTTTATTTTGAAACAGGGTTTTTCTAGGTAGACGAAAGTCTCACTACTTGCTGAGGCTGTCCTCAAACCTGTGATCCTCCTGTCTCAGCCTTCCAAGTACTGGGATTACAGGCATGCACCACCATGCCCGACTAATAGTTTTTTTTTTCAGTGCTGGGAATTGAACCCAGAGCCCCATGCATGCTAGACAAACACTACCACTGAGCTACATCCCTAGCCCATTGGCTGAGCTCTTTGATCACCTGCTGCTGGCCATAGCTGATTGGATCATGAATTAGCAATTGATTTACACTAGACCAAGATGGGTCTCTCTTCTGGAAATCTGGGACTCAGACTTAGTTCATGAGTCCTTGTTGATCTCTGCTGGACATGTGGAAGAGGGATGTGTAAATCATGACTCAGGAAGGGAGCGGTCACACAGCAGATGCGTAGCTCTCCCAGTCCATCCAGCAAATATATTAGATTGAGTCATAGCCAAAGCAGATACACAGGGAAGTGATCACCTGTACAAAATATATTATGTCTCTTGTGAGGATTCAATGAAATCACATATATAATGTAAATGCTAAAACACGAACACTTAACAAATTCTTCTTTGCTTTAGTTATATGTATTTTAATGAAGCATCCACAGACTTTGGCATCAGATAAAATTTGGTTGAAATCTTAACTGTCAGAGGAGTGTTCTGAGATTTAAATTATAAAATATGTTTGAAAACTACTACATTGCCTAACACATAGGCACTCAAATGTGTAGTTCTACAGACTATGGGAGCAATAAATATCATGCCTCCTCATTTACTTCCTTAACAAGTCCTCCTCCTCCTCCTCCTTCTCCTCCTTCTTTTTCTTCTTCTTCTTCTTCTTCATATTTGGAATTGAACCCAGGGGCATTTTACCTCCAAACTACACCCCTGGCCCTTTTTATTTTTTATTTTGAGACAGGGTCTTGCCAAGTTACTGAGGGTCTCACTAAGCTGCTGAGGCTGGCCTAGAACCTGAAATCCTCCTGTCTCAGCCTCCCAAGTAGCAGATTACAGACATGCACCACCACACCTGGCAACTCCATTTAAATCCAATTCGGAGCTCCAGTTCCTTTCATGTGAGGAGGAATTCAGTCTCAGTCTTGTACCCTCCAGTCTGTGGACACAGTCCTGGATGCTTTGCAGGGCCAGAGACCCCACTGGTCACTGCTGAGATGCCCAGTGTTCCCCCCTCATCATGTCCACGTGCTCTGCTTGGGACCCTGATGAGATGGGAGTCCCTGATCTTTGCTTTTTTTCTTTTGTTGCTCTTTGCTACTGGAGATCGAACTCAGGGGCATTCTACCTCTGAGATATACCCCCAGCCCTTTGTATTTTTTGTTTTGAAACAGGTTCTCACTAAGTTACTGTGTGCTGGCCTTGGACTTGCAATCCTTCTGTCTCAGCCTCCCAAGTACCAGGATTACAAGTGTGTGCCACTTCACCTAGCTAGTCCCTGCACTTTGAGTCTTGTGTCTCTAGAAGCTCCACATAGCAACTCCTCTCCTCTAAGCTCTTATCCTTCTCTGGGCTGCAGCCACACTGCCTGGGACTTGTGGATCTTCTATACCTTTTCCCATCTATGTACACTGGCCCTCGAAATCTCTCCTTCCTCCTCAGGGATGTCTGGTACACCTTCTTCAATGAGTTATTTATTTATTTATTTTTGCAGTACTGGGGATTGAACCCAGGGGCATTCTACCTCCGAGCTACACCCCTAGCCCTATATTTTTTATTCTTTATTTTGTTTTTTTTTTTTATTGGTGCATTGTAATTATACATTTAATAGGTGTTAGGCTATAAGAGTCATACATGCACACATTGCCCGATTTGCCCTCCCTCAAATCCCACCCCGTTCCCTCCCTTTAGTGCTTTGCACAGTGATTTGAGTTTTATAAGTTTGGATGTATACCTCCTGCGTTTTAGTGTGTTACCCTCCACC
>PVJS01005942.1:18247-62061 GCA_004027185.1 Glis glis | reverse complement strand
AAAAAAAAAAAAAAAAAAAAAAAAAAGTAAGAAGTAAAGGGTGAATAACCCCCGCCTTTGCACTGCCAAGAAGCACAAAACCCAAGAAGACATGGAAAGAGCTGATAGGCATACATAGCAAACATGCATGCTCTTGCTTGCATGATCGACCACCTCAGCAGAGATAATGTTTTCATTTTTAAGCCCTTTTTTTATATTTGCTGTTTGGCTCATATATGTGTATATTTCCTCTATTCTTATTTTCTTTTTGTCTTTATTTTTTCATTTTGTTTATATTATTGCTTTCACTTTCTACCTTCCCTACTTCCTTTCTTTTCTCTTTTTGAATTTTGTAATCTTTGGAAGTGGAACTCAGAGACAGAACTCCCCTGGGTGCTGTGATAACATGCCCTAAAAGTAATTTTTTAGCCTCGTTTTCTACCCTAAAATTAAACTCCCTGCCCTTACCGCCCCTAAGATAAAAGCCTGCAAAACCAGTTCCTGTCCCTATTGCCCCTAGGAAACCAGCTCCTACCCTTACTGCCCAAGGAAAAAGCCTGCGAAACCGACTCCCGCCTGTGTGCTCAGCCCACGCCCCTAGACTTACCCCCTTGCTTCTAAATAAGAAAAAATGTACTATGATTGGTCGATTTAGAGCATACCCCACAAACTGCTTGCTCTCTATAAAAGGAAACAGTGAACTGTACAAGAGGCTGCCATTTTTCTGTCTTGCCGGAGAGAGGTAGCCCTGCGGTAATAAAGCCTCATCTTAACTAAGTTGGGGTCTTGAATTTTCTGTTCCTTGCCCGTCGTTCAACAGGTGCAATCCCCAGTACCAAAAAAAAAAAAAAAACTAATCACAGTCATAAAAGCAATAGGGAAAACCATACTACAAAGTCTAGTGACATTAAACTCAACATTACATGCAACCTGACCTCCTAAGACACATTATCAAGAGAAGAATGTGCCCTAAGAAGGCTTTCACAAATGTGGAAGAGATAGCCGTCCTAAGATATGCACAAATATCAACACAGAAACACAACAAATATGAAAAACAGAGCAACATTTATCCTCCATAAGTTCATTACTCTCTAGTAACTTACGCCAAAGATATTGAAGAGGAGGAAATCCTGGACAAAGAATTCAAAATAATGTTTAAAGTTATCAACAAATTCAAAGAAGAGGCTACAAATAAACAACTGCATGAATTAAGGAAGACAATGCAGGATATGAAAGGGCAAATGAAGCCGGGCATGGTGGCGCGTGCTTGTAATCCCAGTACTTGGGAGGCTGAGATAGGAGGATCACAGATTTGCGGCCAGCCTCAGCTACTTAATGAGGCCTTCTGCAACTTAGTGAAACCCTGTTTCAAAATAAAGAATAAACTGGGCGTGGTGGTGCACGCTAGTAATCCCAGCACTTGGGAGGCTGAGACCAGAGGATCCGGGATCACGGCCAGCGTCAGCTACTTAGTGAGGCCCTCCACAACTTAGCGAGACCCTGTTTCAAAATAAAGAATAAAAAATAAGGCTGTGGGCGTAGCTCGGAGGTAGAATGCCCCTGGATTCAATCCCCAGTACCGCAAAAAATAATAAAATTAAATTTTAAAAAATAAAGAATAAAAAATAGGGCTGGGGGTGTAGCTCAGAAGTAGAAGCCCTTGGATTCAATCCCTAGTACCGCAAAAAAAAAAAGAAAGAAAGAGCAAATGAACAAAGAGAGAGATTCCAAAGAAGAACCAAACAGAAATCTTAGAAATGATAATCGCAATAAATCAAATAAAAACCTCAGTTGAAAGCCTCACCAATAGACTAGATCAAACAGAGAAAGAATATCAGGGCTTAAAGACAAGGTAGATTAACTAATAAATTCAGACAGTAATAAGAAAAAATAAGAAATTATGAACAGAACATACAAGACCTTTGGAACAACATTAAAAGACCCAATGTTTGAATCATAGGAACAGGAGAGTCAAGCTATAGGCTAAAGGCATAGAAAACCTATTCAGTGGAATAATGCAGAAAATTTCCCAAGTCTTGGGATTGATATAGACAACCAGGTACTGGAGACATTCAGAACTCCAAATAGAAATGACCAGAAAAGAACCTCTCTCTACCATACTATAGTTAAGCTTCCAAAAGTACAGAACTAAGAAAGAATATTAAAAGCTATAAGAGAGAAACTCAATGTCATCTATAAAAAAAAAGGCAAACTCATCGAATAATAACATATTTCTCAGCAGAAGGCTTGGAGAAGGAGAGGGCAGGAGAACACGGAATGTTGTATTTTAAACCCTAAAAGAATATGACTGCCAACCTAGGTTATTATATCCAGCAGTTATCTTTCAAAATCAAAAGAGAAACAAAGACTTTCCAAGGTAAGCATAAACTAAAAGAATTTATGACTAATAATCCAGCATTATAGAAGATACTGAAAGGAATCCTACACCCAAATAAGGAAGCAAGATAAACACAACTGTGAGACCGAAGAACAGCCATGACAGGCTGTGCTTCTGAAGAAACTAAGCTAGGCCCGTTTCTGTTTCTCCCACAGAAACCACCGCTTGGTGGGGCCTATCAGAACAATGATAGGGCCTAAACCAATAGTTCCAAGAGATGTTCCCACAGAAACCACCGCTTGGTGGGGTCTATCAGAACAATGGTAGGGTCTAAACCAATAGTTCCAAGAGATGTTCTCATGGAAACCACCGTTTGGTGAGGCCTATCAGAACAATGGTGGAAAGTCTCTAACTTCCTCAGGTGTGACGAGCCAATCAGTGAACCCCAAATACCCCTAACTGTTGCCAACTGTATATGTAACCAAAATGTATAAAAGCTTGAGTGAACCAGAGCTCAGGGCCCAAGGTCAATACTCCCCTGTGCTGGATGAGACTTGGACCCTAGCTCGAGCTAGCTAATAAAGTTCCTTTGCTTTTGCATTATGGATTGGTGGAATTGGTCTCTCACTTCTCCAAATACTCAGACCCGCAACCTTACAACAACCACAAGAGTGGGAAAGAAAATATCTCATCAAAGGGCCAATAAGCAAATGGAAAGTAGAAAAGAATCAAACATGATTATTTCAGTAAATCATCAAGGCTCTAAGATTAACAAAGGAGAAAGAAACAAACAGATTATTCAAAACAACATAGATTATTCAAAAGAAAAACAAAAAATGACAGAAGCTAGTTCACATCTTTGAATAATAAACACTAATGTAAATGGTCTGAATATTCTAATAAGAAGACACAGATTGCTGGGTGTGGTGGCACATACCTGTAATCCCAGTACTTGGGCAGTTGAGACAGGAGGATCAAAGGTTCAAGATCAGCTTCAGCAACTTAGCGAGACCCTCATCAACTTAGTGAGATGCCGTTTCAAAATAAAAAAGGTTGGGGATGCAGCTCAGAGGTAGAATGTCCCTGGGTTCAGTCCCCAGTGCCAGAAAAAAAAATCAAAAAGCACAGACTAGCTGATTGGATTAAAAACAAGACCCATCTGTTTACTGTCTGCAAGAAACTCACCTCACTGGTAAAGAGAGACACAGATTGAAAGTGAAAGAAGGGATGAGGAATGATATTCCAATCAAATGAAAGCAAGCAGGATCAGCTATACTCCAATGCTGCAAAATAGACTTCTTACCCCAGTCAGAATAACTTACAAAAAAAAAAAAAAGAATGCTGGCAAGGATTCAGGGGAAAGGAGCTGTTATATACTGTTGGTGGGAATTTAAATTAGTATAACCACTATGGAGATCAGTATGGAAGTTACTCAAAACACTAAAAACAAAACTACCATATGATGCAGCTATACCAGTCCTAGCTATGTACCCAAAGGAATCAAACTCAGCATACTGTAGAGATACCTACATACTCATATTTATAGTGACATTATTCAAAAAAGCCAAGTTACAAAATCAGCCTAGACACTCAACAATGGATAAACAAAATATGGCGTATGTGTGCACGCACAATAGAGTATTATTCAGCCACAAAGAAAAATGAATTTCCTGAAATGATGTCATTTGCAGGAAACTGGATGGAACCAGAGATCATCATGTTAAGCAAAGTGAGCCAGGCTCAGAAAGACAAGTATCATGTTTTCCTTCATTTGTGGAACTTAGAAAAATTAAATTAAAAATTTTTAAAAAGATAATGAAAGTAAAGGGGGATGATTAGGGATGGGGAAGCGGGAGTAAAAAAGGGTAGTACAGAGGGTGGATACAATCAAAGCATGTTATATACATGTATGAAAATGCCACAATGAAACCCATTAACTTGTATAATTAATATGTACTAATAATAATAAAAGGGGGGCAAATAAAACCACAAAATAGAATGAAAGAAACATGATATGACCTCTGGTAGGGGAGTGGAGAGTTGAGAGCAATGTTGGAACCAGCTAAGAGGTAGGAGAATGGAGGAAGAGGACATTTTCAGTGGCTGAGCCCAAGAATCAATCAGGGTGTCATAACCCACTCTCAACACCCAATAATCTCCAAGAGCCTCCCACCAATGTGTCTCTCAGGAAACAACCTAAGTAAAAGCATAGCAAGTGCTTTGGTTTTACTTGGGTTCTTAGGTGTTCTGGGTACCCCCATCCCACCCACAAAAATATACACCTATTCCAACTTGTAAAGAGTAGATGTCATGATCTAATCTGTGAATGCATAGAAAGAAAGTGCTCCAGGCACATTATGAATCTTTCACTGTTTCCCCCATCAAAGCTGAGCCAGCAGGTGGGACTCTAAAAATATAACAGCCTTGGTAGCAGACTCAGTATAGAAAAAACTCTTCAACATGCAGTGCTGACTGGGGATGGAAGAAGGGACAAGAGTGGGAACTCACAGTTAAAGTGCTCTTACCACAACAGGCCCACTAGACACACAACCTGCCAGGCACGTACCTCTGAGCTATGAGATACTGAGCTCCCCACCACTGGAAGAGAGCAAGGAGATGCTGGGGTTACCACCCATGAGAGAGAGAAAGGGAGCTAAGTCAATGCCCTCAGGGAACAGGGCTCCACTTTAGCAAAAGAGCCCAGGTGGTGGATGGTGGCCCAATCTACAGCAAGGACAACCATGGATAACTGGCACAGCGGCAGGTCAGGGCAAGTAGTCAAGTTATGAGGCATGGAAGGATCATACCTGAACATAATAAAGGTTACAGTACTACCATCCTGTGGGTCCTGCCCATGCCCTTTGGAAGCTGGGGCGATTAGTGTTTGGGTTTAGGATGGCTTGTGAAAACTGCGAGAGCTTGCTAAGTACCTTTATCTCTCTGCTTGGTCTCCAGCCCTGCCCTGGGAACAACTGCCTGACTCAGGCCTGGTGATAGGAGCTGAATAGGCTTAGAAAAAGGGTATGGTCAGAGAAAGGTCAAGTGGATTTAGCAGGAGGGGTGGAACGGCATTGGTGGCTTGGGCCAGAGCCATGTCACCATGTCAGGGCCAGAAACTAGAACACAATGGATAGATGAGTGAGTGGGAAGTGAGGAATGTACACAGTGAGGGCCAACAACAAACTCCTGAGCACATCGCTGTGCAGGGGAGAAGCCGAGGAACACTGAAGGATCCAGAAAGGCTTCTCTGCTTTTGGAATGGGGAAACCTAAGCATTTTAAATACTGAAAGGAACAAGGGTGAAGATGCAGGACATAGGGAAGAATGAGATGGATCCAGCTCTTAAACATGCAGGAGGACATGAGAGCTACGGTGTGGCACTGGCCATGACAAGGTAGGGGCATGAGAGCAGAGTAGGGGAAGGCAGATTCTGAAGAGACCAAGGAAGACACTGGATCCTTCTCAGGCAGGAGACAGGCTTGGGGGAAGGAGCTGCCCTGAGTGGAAGAAATGAGAGGAAAATGGTGGCCACAGAGAAGACTGGGAACACCCACAGAGAAAGGCATGGAACTGGGACCAAGCAATAATGAGGGGCCAGAAGCCACCGGGAGCAGGGTGGCAGAACCTGTGAGCTCTACAGCAAGACTGGTTGAAAGGTTCAGGCGTGTGGCCCATGATGGGGGGCTCTGGGGCCTGCCTACAGTGCCCCTACAGCTCCTTCTCGGGGACCCTCTCCATCTTCCAACGCCCATCTGGGAAGCCTCCTCAGTCCACCTTCACCCCAAGCAGAGTGAACTCCTCCCTTGAGAACCCCCACAGGCCAGTCCTCCCTCCCCCACTCTCTCGCTCTGTTTTTGTTGCTGTGGTTTTTTGTTTTTGTTTTTATTGGGGTTTTTTTTTTTTGGTACTGGTATTGAACCCAGAGGTTCTCTACTTCCCAGCTATGCCACCAGCCCTTTTTATTTTTTATTTTGAAGCAGGATCTTACTAAGTCACTGAGGGTCTTGCTAAGCCACTAAGGCTGTCTTCAAACCTGTGATACTCCCATCTTCACCGCCCAAGTACTGGAATTCCAGGTGTGCACCACCACACCCAATTAGGCCTCTCTTGATAAGTGCAATCCCTACAGTAACATCTGGAGCACCAAGTTCTCTAGATACGGTTGTTGGGATGTTTGTAGGCGAGTTAACAGGTATTTAACCTTCATAACATGCCCTCTATAGTCAGGAATTATTATCTTCATTTTACCAAAGGGGAAACTCAGGCTGAGAGGTAGCAGCCTCAGTAGCTTAACGTGACTCAACCAGACTTGCCCAGGTGATGTCGAACACAAAGCCTGTCCTTTCCTCTTTGCTATGAGTGGGCACCATCTGGACCATATAATCCACAAGCACAGAGATGGGGTCCACTTCATCTGCTCACCTCTAGAAGACCCAGCAAGGCACTCATGGCAAATATTTGTGGAGGACCCGGAGACAGATCGTCTAGCCCAAACCTTTCATTTTAGAGAAAAGGATACCTGTAGAATCCTTATATAATATCTATCATATATAAGAAAGCAGAGGCTCAAGAGGAGGGAAAGGGCTTGCCAAGGACACACAGCAAATCAATACTGGTACTGAGTCAGGACCCAGGTGATCTGGCTCTGAGAGTAGAGCCAGGCCCATAGAACCTAGAATGAGGTTTAGGTCCCTCCCAGGGGCTACTCCCTCACTTGTAGCTCCTAATTACTTGCCCACTAATCCTATTATATTCAATATGCCCTGAGCCTTGAGTCTGAAGCCAACTTCAGGCTGCCAACTCCACTTGCCTGCTCTCTCTGTCAAAGAAAACCACCCCAGTGAGCAACTCAGCCACCCTGCCCAGGCAGGTCTGGGCTGGGGACTGAGTGTACAGCCCAAAAGTTAAGCTGGGGTCCCATTTGGGACATGAGAGGAGACACAGATCAGAAACGCCTGTGGGAGCGCAGAGCGAGCGAGCCTTGGTTCAGCCCAGAGACCTGGGTATGATTTGGACAGGCAGCCGCAGAACCAAGACCCAAAGGGTGAGTAAGAGACACCCAGATGGAGGGGGGCATGGGAAGGGGGTTCCTGTTGACGCAGACAGCAAGAGCAAAGGCTTGGAGGTGGGACACAGAAGAGTGTCCAGAAGTCTGTGGGTTCACAGGGGTGCTGTAATGAAGGTGCCATGTGAGGCAGGGAGTAGATGGGGAAAATGGGGTGCAGGACGAAATCCTTGCCATATAAGGAAGGGAATGGCACTGGGCACTTCAGGTGGGGAGAATGGAATGAACAAATATCAGGAGAGAGAAAGAAGTATTTGAATTATGGCACTGCCCTGCCTAGAACCTTGTGATGGGCTCAGACCTCTTCCCCTTGGGATGGAAGCCAAACTCTTTGCCTCTCTGACCCAGCCAGAGTCCTGAGGGCCAACCTAGAGCCCCTTCTACCTGCCCCCTGCACATCCTCCTCAACCTGTGTCCGAAATGTTCTCTCCAGCTAAAAATGCCACCTCCAGGAAGCCTTTTGCAGCCCACCCTTACAACCCAGTCTCTCCCTAGTCTCTGTCCCAAGGTTCCCAGAGCTGGCCTCCACCATAGTTCTGTTTACAAGGTTTTGTAATTCTGTAACAGGAAGGGGGAGAGGTGTTATTTCAAGCGGGCATCTGGAGGTTGGGGGTGTGGCTCAGTGCCAGAATGCTTGCCTAGCATGTACCAGGTCTTAGGTTTAATCCCCAGCACTGCCAAGAAGAAATTTAATTAAAAATAAACAGTCACCTGCTATCTGGGTCAACTGGCCTAGGAAGAGGTGGGATTCTTCTTAGGGAGAGAATTTTCTGTTGGTTAGAAAAGGTCAATAAGGTAAATTTTAAAATGAAACAATCTTGGCCATAGATTAGATGTAAACCAAGCAAAGAGACTTTTAATAGCTATGCACGATGCTCACTTCCCAGTACTGTCTGCTATGTCTACGCATTGCTCTCCCCTTCTCTTCCCAATCCCCACTCTGGCAGCTAGCGCTGCAGGTCTTTGCAATCAGAGTTAAATTCTTGATTTGAGGATTCAAAAGCCTAAGCCTAATAGGTAAATTCTATAACATCTAACAGATTTGGAGAAATACATGATCAGTTGGAAGCACTTTCCTATAGCTGAGACCAGAACTGAACTAAATGGAGCAGCAGAGAAAAAAGAAGAGATGAAGACTGACGTGTCCGTGAGAAAGGTTCTTATGTTACCTCTGCAGGGAACTCAGTGCGAAAGGACATATGCCTTCTTGGCTCTGGGAAGGTGGAGTAGAGAGCTGCACGGTGCTTCTAGGCTGATGGGTCTTAACAGCCTCTCAGCAGAGGAGCAAATAGATGCTCTGTGTACCAGGTGGGGTTCAGGGATAGCTGGGAGGGAGTGGGAACTGGAGAGGACTTGTGGTTGGAAATGAGGAATGATGTAGCAACCGCTTCCATGAAGTGACAGAGGATGAGGTAGAAACACATACAGCCTGGGGCATGCCCACAAGGACAGACACCCTGGACCCCAGCCTCACCGGTGTGGTGTCTTAGAACTTGACACAAGCTGGTACTATGGTCTGCATGTGTGTGTCCCCCCAAATTCATGTGCTGAAACCTTAATTGTCGATGTGACAGCATGAGGAAGTGGGGCCTTAGGGAAGGTGATTAGGTTGTCCTGCAGAAGCACTCAGGAATGTATTAGTGCCATTATAAAAGCAACCTAGAGAGCTCCCCTGCCCCTTCCACCACGTGAGATGAACCAGGAAGAGGTACTCACCAGACAGTGGTACTCACTGCCAGAGCCTGGGCTGTGAGAAATAAGTCCCTATTGTTTATGAGACACCTCGGGGTTTATAAGACACCTATATCAGCCTAAGTGGATTAAGACACCTGATAAGAAGGGGTGGGGAGATCTTTATGTGACTGACATTGTTTCTGTAGCCAAAGGGAGTTGAGGAAAGAAAATACATTTCAATGTGGAGAAACGCCATTTCATTTCTTACAGCCCTAAGTGTATGGACTAAGAAGCTAACCATTGGATGTCTTGGCATATGAAAATAAGAATGGATGCAAGTGAACGGGAAGAGGAGGATAGAGGGAAGAGGAGAAACAGAAGGCCAGGATGATGGCAGAAAGATGCACCCGAGGGTGGACAAGAGCTGTAAGAAATTCTCTGTGGTGTGAATACCTGTGAATTTTCATTCATGTGAGTCTGATACTCAAGTTGAAGTTCTTGTTTGTTCTGATCTTTGTTGCAACACACGACCCCCCCATGGCCCCAAATCTTCAATATCACTCACTAAACACTCTGGCCTGCCTGCAACCCCATGGACAATGATCTCAGGACCTCCGCCCTGGGCCTGTGACTGTGTTGTTGACTGAGTTACCCAAGGCAGCTGGAAGTCTGCAGGGTTTCAGTTTCTGCAGAGCACACGGCTTGCTCTAAATCTAACAAATGTGTAAGATGTGTGATGCTCAGGGGGACATCACTGCAAGATGGGCTACAGCAATTTTCAGACTTAGGAATGCTCCTGGAATTGATTTGGGGACTGACCAGAGCTCCATCAGACACACACAGAGATGGGTAATGGCTTCTCCAGTGATCAAAACTCCACAACTAAACAAAGCAGTTAAAATCAGCATAGATAGGTTGAAAACTAAATGCCTCCTGGACATGGTTTGTGTCTAATAATAAAATAAACATGTCTGTGAGCAGGAGAGGACAAAAAACAAACAAAAAAGAAAGGGACTTGTGGGCTCTGGTGTGCACACTCTCCCTCAGGAAGATGCTGGGCTTCCCCACAGTAAACCATTCATCCATTTCCCAGCAGCAAGTACCAAAGAGGAAGAATTACTTCTGTTTAATCAGTACCTGTCACTTCACTGAAAAGATGGAAGCACTGGGACATCTCCCATCTCCTGTCTCACCTCCTTCTTCTCCCTCTCTCCTGATAAGTGGCAGCAACAGGGGCTGATGGATGCAGGTGGCCAGGAACCTGCAGAGTTTTATAAAACTGGAGTGCAGACTTTTGGAGAGGGAAGTGGTTAGGGGGGAGGGAGGGAAAAAAATGAGGCCCAAAGCCTGCACCCAGGTGAAACTCCTCTCTGCCTTGGCATAAGAGCAAGATCTCCCTGAGGCCGTAGGGGAGCATTGTGGGTGTGCCCTAATTATGGAAGGGTGTATGGAGGAAGGAGGATACCCATTTGCAGGGACCCCAAGGTTAGCTCTTTCTTTATGCATCTTTGCAATGTTTTCCTATCACCTAGTCAGAGACTGGAACAGCAGTAACCTGAAGCCATAGGCCAGATACCCACTAAGCTACTGCTGTGTGCTGGGCCTGGCATGAGGGCTGGGGACACAGGGGTCTCTCAGATGTAGACCCTGCCCTGCAGGAGCTCACAACAGATGGGAGAGAAAGACAAAGGATGGATCAGAGTGGGCAAATATTTTTGATGCTGGGACCATGGGAAGGGGAAGGGAGGGAAGGAGGAATTTGCTCCAGCTGGGGCCGAAGGGAAGTCATGGAAACCTTCCCAGCAGAGGGACCACCAGAGCTGAGACTGGAAAGATAAACTAGCACTCCCTAGCAGAGGATATAGAGGGGCTGGGCAAGGCCATAGAGGCAGGGGACAGTTGTCCAGTGTTGGATAAAGTCAGGTATAATGGTTTGGAAACAGAATGTCCCCAGCCCTCATGGAAACAGGGTAACAATGCTAGAAGCAAGGCTTGGTTGTAATCTCAGCAGTGAGTGGTGGCCTGGGCTGGTAGGGTGTGGCTGGAGGTGGGTCCCAGGGCTGCAGCCTTGGAGATTATATATGGTTCTTCCTCCCCTTGCTCTCTTTCTTGCTTTTGGCCTCCATGATGTGAGAGTGAAGCCTTGTGCTCTCCCTCTCTCCATTTTCCACCGCCATGCCCTAAGATCTATGGTCCCCGGCCTCCCATGGGCTTAACCCCAAAATTCCCAAGGAAAATCATGAGCAAATAAATCTTCCTTTCTCTAAGTTACATGGTCAGGTCTTTGGATATAGCCCTGAGAATGCTAAGACACCAGGAGAGTGGACATGAAGATGGTGCAGACTGAAGAAAGGGGCTGGAGAAGCAGGCCAAGCCCAGATCATACCTGGTCTTGTAGGCCAGCTGAGGAATGGAGTTTTCCCAGGCCATGAAGAGTGCTGGAGGAATTAAGGCATGGCTATGAGGCCCACTTTGGACATTATGTGAAGTTGGGTTTTTTGTTGTTGTTTTTTGTGATACTGGGGATTGAACTCAGGGGTGTTCTACCTCCGAGCTACACCCCCAGCCCTTTCATTTGTTTTTTTTTTTTTAAACAGAGTCTCACTAAGTTTCTGTGAGTCTCTCTAAGTTGCTGAGGCTGTTCTCCAACCTGCAATCCTCCTGTCTCAGCCTCCCAAGTGCTGGGATTACAGGTGTGAGCCACCACACCCAACTTATGTGAAGAATAATGTGGGGAGGTAGAAGGGACTGGAGGGTGGGAGACCAGTGAGGAGGGGTGGCAAGAGATGATTGTGGCTTATGCCAGGCAGTGGCCATTGGGAAGACCTGGATGCAGATTGAGCAGCAGAAAGACCAGGATGATCCACAAGTACAGAGGCAGAAGTGAGGGCCCAGCCCTGTTCAGTGTCCCAGATTCTAGCTCCAAACATCTGGTTCCTGTCCTAGCTTTGGATGGAAAAGAAGTATTGGCAGGAGGCAATAAAAGGAGCGGAAGCAATATGGAGACATTGGCAGGGACAGAACTGGGAGGTGGGAGGCAGACACAGAATGATTTCTTCCTCATGCCAGGGATCTGTACTCAGCCCTGTGTCACATTGGCTTAGAGAGGAGGGTAGCTGGGAGGGAGGGAGCCCCTTCCCTCACTTCATTCCACAAGTTTACTCAATCAACATTTGTCCTGGGCCTCCTAAGGCACCAATTCTTGGAAACCAGCAGACCTGATTCAAATCCCAGGCCAACCATTAACTAACACCTTGGCCTAGGGCAAGACTTAATCTCTGAGCCAGTTTCCATCTGGAAAATGGAAACAGTCATCTCTGCCATGCAGAGCTTTTTAAGAATTAGAAATAATGTATATAATAATGATTCGGGCACATGGGAGACATTACATAAATGGCTGTCATTATTTGCCTAAAACTCTGCTGATACTCTGATCACATCAAGCGCAGGCTTTAGAAGTTTCTATGTTTCAGTGCTTCCCTCTGCTGGCCAAAAGGGGTAGATTCCACTGGGGAGAGAATCACAAGATGACCAGATACAACTCCCTTCTCTCCTACCCAGACTAGGAATCCCCTTACCCTGAGCATCCCCAGTGGGAGGATGCCACCCTAGATGTGGATCCTTCCACAGGCAGAAGATATGGTGTAGCATATAGCCCACCAGCTACTCACCAGAGGTGTGAAGTTGTGCGCAACTCTTTCACCTTTCTGAGCCTGTTTCCTTAGCTATAAAATGGGGTAGTGACCCTGCCATGTTTCACAGAGTTGCTATGAGTCCCAAATGAGATTGGGTCTATGGAACTTTTTTTTTTTGTGGTACTAGGAATTGAACCCAGGGGCATTCTACCTTCAAGCTACACCCCCAGCCCTATTTTTTATTCTTTATTTTGAAACAGGGTCTCACTAAGTTGCAGAGGGCCTCACTAAGTAGCTGAGGCTGGCCGCAAACCCGTGACTCTCCTGTCTCAGCCTCCCAAGTACTGGGATTACAAGCGTGCGCCACCACGCCCGGCTCTATAGAACGTTTTGAAAAGCCTGAGCTACTCCACAAATGTTAGTGGTCAAGCACTTTTTGGTGCCCCCTTCCCTACCACTCTGGGTATTGGGGACCCCCTGAAGATCTAAGAAGCTGGCCCTGCCCTTGAGGAGGTCCAATCTGGTGAGAGGGACAGTCACACTTCAGGCAGGTATAGGGGTGGGATGCAGACTGTGTGTATCCAGAAGAGTCAAGGAAAGGCCTGCTTTTTCTGCCAGCCTTTTCCAAGGCCCCCAGATTTTCAGACCTAAAAGGGAAAAATCAGAAGCCAAGTTCCAGAGTACCTGCAGGTCTCCAATCACTGCCTCTAGACATAATCCTTCTTTCTGCTTCTCAGACCTATCACTTCCAAAGCAGAAAACAGGGACACATGGAAGAGGGTCGCCAGAGTCAACCAGCTGAAACCACAGCCGCCTCCACGTGTATACCACCTTGTATTCAATGAGGTTCCCAAGACACTGCTGTGCCCTATACACCCTCACACTGGATTTCCAGGGCCAACTCCGGATGGGCTTCCCAGCCATGCCCATCTCTAAAGCTTTGCTTTGACGTCACCCCACTAAACTCACTAGATTACCATAGATGCATTTCCACCAGGGAAAATTTATCCTGGCCCCCAAACCTGCAGAAATTCCTGAGCACATAGATATTGACAAAGACTCCTAGGGATAGAAAGAGGTTCAGACAGGCAGGCAGGGACAAACTAGTAGAGAAATGGAGATATACTTGGCCCTTCCTTAGAATTTAGAATCAGGGGGAAAAGTTTTTTTTTTTCTGATGAGGGAAACTATATAACTAAGTATTTAGCAAGATAAACTATTCCAAACAATGGTTTAATTAATTTTCCTTGAGAAAGAAGCTCCACAATCAATTAAACTTGTGAAACTCTGAGTAAACATAATTAAATTTCCCTGCAAGATGTCTCAGAGCCTTCATTACATAATGCTACTAGGAATCTTCAAACAGGATATGGAGTATAATGTATGCAGTGTTTATCAGGCCTATTTCACTAAGAAAGTGCTTAGTCAAGTCACACTTATTACCATCTTATAGGACTCAGTGGATTTCATGAAACCAAGTACTGATATCTATTGTGATTCTCTTTGTAGCTTGGCGTCCAGGGAGCTCAGTGAATAATGCTTGTGTGTGTTTGGCGGGGGTGGGGGATACTAGGGATTGAACCCAGAAGCATTCTACCTCTGAGATACACCCCCAGCCCTATTTTATTCTTTATTTTTTGAAACAGGGTCTCACTAAGTTGCAGAGGGCCTCACTAAGTTGCTGAGGCTGGCCACACACCTGTGATCCTCCTGTCTCAGCCTCCCAACTACTTGGATTACAGGCATACGCCATCACACCTGGACTTCCTTAGATAACTGTAACCAGTAGTCTTGTGCTCATACTTCTCCAGGGAAATAGAGACACCAAGACATCTTCCTAAATGCCCTAGAGATTGAAGGAGGCACCCTGATCCTTATTCCTGCCGTTCACTCATTAGTTCACTGGGGAAGCAGTGAAGAACATTGATTACAAGAAAAGTGTGAAGAGTAAAATCTGAGTTCAAATCCAAGCTCTGCCTCTTTCTAGCTACGTGACCTTTGGTAAGTTATTTAACTTCTCTGAGTCTCAGTTGCTCATTTTAAAAAAGAAGCTAATAATTTTACTCATCTTATAGTGTTATTAGGAAATTTTAATTAGTTATATAAAATGCATAGTACAGTGCTCAATAAGGAGCCAGAAACAGATACAGTCCCCAAGGCTACACCCCTAGGGACCCACCCCCTCCAGCCATGTCCCGCCTCTGAATCTGGCTGCATTGCCCATACATGAGGTTTTGGAGGACATTTTAAATCCAAACTATAACAGCCTGTCTCAAAATTTAAAAAAAAAAAAATTTTAAGGGGCTGAAGGTGTAACTCAGGGGTAGAGTGTTTGTACAAGGCCCTGGTGGTGGTGGTGATGGTGGAGGAGGAGGAGGAATAAACGGATACAACATTTCTGTCATGTTTATAAATAGATATACTTAATATGGTTAAAAGGTTAATTTTAGATTGAATGCAACCCCAATCAAAATCCCCACAGGGCTTTTTTGTTGTTGTTTTTTTATTTTGCGGTACCGGGGATTGAACCCAGGGGCGTTCTACCTCCGCGCTATGCCCCCGGCCCCTATTTTTTTATACTTTATTTTGAAACTGGGTCTCACGAAGTTGCGGAGGGCCTCACTAAGTAGAGAGAGAGAGAGACAGGGGGAGAGAGAGAGAGAGAGAGACCGGGAGAGAGAGAGAGAGAGAGAGAGAGAGAGAGAGAGAGGACACGCGCGTGCGCAAGCTGAGACTGGCCGCAAACCCGGATCCTCCAGTCTCCGCCTCCCAAAGTACTGGGATTACAAGTGTGCGCCACCACATCCAGCCCCACAGGGCTTTTTTAAAAGAAACTTGGCAAGCTTATTGTAAAATTAACAATGAAGAAGGAGCCAAGAATATCCAAGGTATTTCTGAAGAAGAAAAATAGAGAGGAAGAATTTGTCTTGCCAGCTATCAGAACATATTATGAAATAATGGTAACTGAGACAGTGTGGTGGCCAATATTGATTAGAATAGACAGCCCTGAAAAAGATTTATCACACAATATGACAGAAATGAAAAATTGAAATTGGATTCCTATTTTCCCCTATACACAAAAAATATGCTCGAGATGGACCAAAGACTAATGGAAAATATAAAGCTTTAAAGCATTAATATATAAAATATAGGTTACTATCTTTATAACTTTGACCTAGGGAGTTATTTCTTAAACAATTTACCCCAAAAAGTTGAGCTAATCATAAGAGAAAATATTAATATATTAGTCATATTGAAATAATTACTTATCTTGATAAAATGCATTTTAAAGAAAGAAAAGCAGCCAGGTGTGGTGGTGCACACCTGTAATCCCAGTACTTAGGAGGCTGAAACAGGAGGATCCAGGTTCGCACCCAGCCTCAGCTATTTAGTGAGGCCCTCCACAATTTAGTGAGAACCTGTTTCAAAATAAAGAATAAAAAATAGGGCTGGGGGTGTAGCTCAGAGGTAGTCTTTGGTCCATCTCGAGCATATTTTTTGTGTATAGGGGAAAATAGGAATCCAATTTCATTTTTCATTTCTGTCATATTATGTGATAAATCTTTTTCAGGTGTGTTTTAGTTAATAACAACTAAAACAGCCTATAATCCCAGTACTTGGGAGGTTGAGACAGGAGGATCTCAGGTTTAAGGCCAGCCTCAGCAACTTAGACTCTGTCTCAAAAAACAAAAAAATAAAAAGGGCTGGGTGTAGCTCAGAGATAGAATGCCCCTGGGTTCAATCCCCAGTACCACACACAGACAAAAAATAAAGAATAAAAACAACAAAAAATAAAGGTTACCTGCATATCTATTCTTACTCATGAAAATTAGAAATATAAAATTCAGGCTGATATTTACCTGGATATGGATGTTCAAGTGTAAATCAATATTCTTATTACTTATTGGATTGGGTTGAGTTGTAAGTTCCTGGGGGGGGGGGAATGAAAGAAAGGAAGAAAAAGAGGGAAGGATGGAGAAAAGGAAAATAGTCTATACAAGGACCAATGGAGGACAGTGTCAGAAGTCAAGATAATAGATAAGCCAATTTTGGAGTGTCCATAAAGAAGAGAAGGAGAAAGAGGAACCGACACCTAATGGGAGGGATCAAGGAAGGCTTTGGGAAACAGTCCACCTTACTTGGGCATGGACTAGCACTAGGCTCTAGCTAGATGGAGGAAGCATAAAGGGACTCTTCAGGAAAAGTCAACATACAAAAACTAAATGCCAGAGCGTTTGGGCCTCCAAGCTGCCGGGGATAACTGCCTAGCAGAGTGGGAACTAGGCCACTGTGAGAAACAAAACTGAGGAGCCAGGCAAGTCCTTGAGCCACCTCCACAGCCCCAGCTACAGGGCGGGGTGGAGCCAAGGAACGCAGCTGGGTCAGAGCCCTCCCGTCCCTAGATCTGAAGCCTTTCTCATTCTGGCGAGCCAGGCTCCATCAAAGCAACTGTGACCCGGGACACGGAAACAGAGGTAAAGCCAGCACACATCCCCAAACCATCTCTTACCACAACCCAGAGCCCCTGAGTCGCTGGCCGCGCTGCGATGGTGCTGAGCTTGTGGATTCTGAGATGGGAACGCAGGTGTGCCCTCAAGAGGTGGACATGGGAAGTTACACATCGTTACACAGAAGCACCATGGACAGAACCCTCGGCAATTTTTTTTTTTTTTAATCCTTGGTTCCACCAAGCCAGGAAGGCCCAGGTGGAGTCTTGGGCAGACCAATTCCTGGAGACTTCAACACTGGAGGGGCCCAGGGAAATCCCATGTCCAGAGACCACTGGCCCTCATCTAGCTGGATATAATAGCCTCCTGTTTGCTCTTGCCCTCGCCTGGTCTTCAGGCCTACAGGCTCTGCCCCACCCTGACCTCCATTTCGCCCCCTCAGTGCTGCCAAAAGCAAAAAAATTGTGAATATGGCCTGATTCTGTCTCTTCAGCAATCCTTCAGTGATGTCCTGAGCCTGGCATTCAAGACACTTCATGACCTCCCCACCCTTATTTCTAACATTATTGGTAGCCTCTGTCCCTACACACCTTTGCTTATGGCAAAGCTTTCCCTCCTGCTTTCCTGGAGATTGGAGGATCCCCAGGGCTCAGTCCTTGAAATCCGTCTTCTGCTTCCAGTCATCACACTAGTAATCTAATACAGTCTTATGGTTTTAAATACATCTAGAACCTAGACCCCTGCCTTGAACTTTAGATTCACATCTCTAACTACTTGATAGATCCACTTGGATGTCCAGTAGGCATCTCAAACTCAACAGGTCTATCACAAAGCTCCTGATCTGCTCCTCCCAAAATGACTCCTCTCACCATCTTCCCCATCTCGACAATTAGCTACTCTGTCTTCCAGTTGCTCAGACCCTAACTTCTTCTCCCCTTCTTCCTTTCCTCCCTCCTTCCTTCTTTCTTTCTGTCCTACTTCCTTCCTTTCTTTCCTATCCCATATCCAATTCAGCAAATTCAGGCAGCTCTTCCTTTGAAATGTATCCATAAACCAATTCACGCTGCCTCCACCTTGACCCACAGTACCATTAACTAACTTCTAAATTAACTTCCTTGCTTCTGCTCTTGCCCCCTTTAATTCTATTTTGAACATGGCAACCAGAGTGATTCTGATAGAACATTGAGAGGTCATATAATTCCTCTTATCAAAACTCGCTAATGGCTCCCTAACCCACTTAGAGTAAAAGCCATACTCTTTACAAGATCTTACATGGCCCTAAATTATCTGGCTTTCTGTTACCTGTCTGATACCATCTCCTGCTACTCTACATCCATCATTCTGCTGCAGCCATCCTGGTATCCTCACTGATTTTCAAACATGCCAAATGTGCTCCTCCCATGGTCCCTTCGCACTCTCCCTTCTCCCTGCTTGAGACGTTGTCTCCCAGGATCTCCATGTAATTTGGCCTCTCGTTTTCCTCACATCTTGGTTACCATCACATTCTGTTAAGTCTTAGAATCAAATAGTGTAAGTCTTCCAACTTTTTTCTTCTTTTTCAAAAACTTTTTGACTATCCTAATTTTTTGCATTTTCACATATATTAAAATATACTAATATTTTAATTGACAAGGCTCAGATTGTCAATATCTATTTAAAAAGAAAAATAAAAGGCCTTCTGGCATTTTACTTAAGACTTCATTGAATCATTGAATCATGCTGGCGTTTTGCATAAGACTTCATTGAATTGGGGAGTAAGTGACATCTTAACAATGTTTTCTAATCTATGAACATAGTATATATCTTCATTAACTTAGGTCTTATTTTGATTTCTCAGCAATATTTTGTAGTTTTGATGCACAGATTTTCTCATAATTTGTGAAATTTATCCATAAATATTCCATGTTTTTATGTTATTGTAAATGGTTTTTTTTCCAATTGTTAAGAGTTGTTAGGAACTCCTATTCCTAGTATATAAAAACACAATTGACTTTTAGAAATTGACCTTTTATCCTGTAACTTTGCTAAATTAATATATTAGTTTGAATAGCTCCTTTGTAGATTTCTTAAGACCCTTTACTTACATGATAATAGCATCTGTAAATAAAGACAGCTTTACTTCATATGTAGCAGTGTGACTAGGACCTTGGTACAATGCTGCTTTATTTTTAATGTAAGAATAAAAGTATGCTGTCTCTCAGCATTAACTGTGTAGCTGTGGGTTATTCATAGATGCCCTTTATGCCCCTGAGGAAGAGTGAGCATTGTGTGTGAGTGGCAAAGGTTGTCAAATGCTTTTTTCTCTCATGTATTGTGATGATCACATTGTTTTCCTCCTTTATTCTATAACATGGTTAATTGCTTTGATTTTCAAATGTTAACCCAATCATTCATTTCTAGGATGAACCCCACTTAGTCATATGTCCTTCTTATATATTGCTGGTTTTAATTTACTAATATTTGTTAAAGATTTGTGCATCTATTTTTCATAAGGGAACATGATCTCCAGTTTTCTTTCCTTGTAATGTCTTTGTTGGGTTTTAATGTCAAGATTATACTGACCTCAAAATATAAGTTGTAAAATTTCCCCCGTCCCATATTGTTTAAATGAGTTTATGTTTGATTAGTATTATTTCTTCCTCATTAATTAGTATCATTATTATATGTTTAACAGAATTCACTGGTGAAATTATATAGACCTGGATTTTCATTTAGTGTGGTGTGTGTGTGTGTGTGTGTGTGTGTGTGTGTGTTACTAGGGATTGAACCTAGGGGCGTTCTACCTCCAAGATATACCCCCCAGCAGCCTTAATTTATTTTTTATTTTGAAACAGGGTCTTACAAAGTTTTGGAGGGCCTCACTAAGTTGCTGAGGCTGGCCACAAACCTGTGATCCTCCTGTCTCAACCTCCCAAGTACTGGGATTAGAGATTTGCGACACCACGCCTGACATGTATAGAATTTTAATTACAAATTTAATTTATTCAATAGACATAGGACTATTTGGGTCACCCACTTTTTTTTCCTGAGTAAGTTTTAACAGTTTGTACTTTTCAAGGAATTCGTCTATTTTATCCAAATAGTCAAAGTTATAAGAATAACATTCTTCAAAATATTACCCTTTTGTCCTTTTCTTGTCTGAAAGATATGTAGTGATATCATTTGGTAGTGTCCTACAGGTACTAAAAAATCTAGATTCTTTGTCTTTTTTTTCTGTACTACAGTTTGGATGTTTTCTACTGCTATATCTTCAAATTCACTGATTTTTTTCTTCTTCAGGATCTGATCTGCTGGCAAGATATACAGTGCATTTTTAATTCAGATATTACACTATTGAATCCTAGAAGTTTCATTTGGTAACTTCTCTTTCCTCATTGGGTTCACATTTTCACTTAAATCTTTTAACATATTTAGAATAGCTGCCTCAAAATCTGTCTGCTAAGACCATCATTTCTGTCATTTTTGCTCTATTTCTATACAGTGATTACAGGCATATTTTCTGAATTCTTTGCATGTCTAATAATTTTATTGGACATTGGACATTGTGAATGCTCCATTTTTGAGGGTCTGAATTTTTGTTTCCTTTCTTTCAAGGATGTTGGAGTTTGTTTCATTTGGGTAGTCAGGCAAGTTACTCTTTTTTTGTAGTACCAGGGATTGAACCCAGGGGTGTTCTACTTCCGAGCTACACCCCCGGCCCTATTTTTTATACTTTATTTTGAAACTGGGTCTCACGAAGTTGCAGAGGACCTCACTAAGTAGCTGAGGCTGGCCACGAACCCGGATCCTCCGGTCTCCGCCTCCCAAGTACTGGGATTACAAGCGTGCGCCACCATTCCCGGCTAGCAAGTTACTTTTGAATTGCTTTTTTTCCTTTTGAGATTTGTTTTTAAGATTTATTAGGGTGGCTCTAGAGCCTTTACAGCTAGTTTAGCCCTACTACATGACCCTTTTGAGGTCTCTACTGTATATGCTAAGTGTTCAGCAAATTCTCTCCACTCTGGTCAACTGGAACTTGAATGCCTCTCATCCTTGTCTGAATTCTGGAAATTATTCAACTTATACTACTCAGTAGTTATTATTTGTTTATGGTTGTGGAATGTTATCCTATTCATGCATAACCAGGATCCTATGCAGATGTCTGGAGTTCTTTTTCGGAGTAGTTCCTTCCTTTCTTATACTCTCCCCTGAAAATCCTAGGGTCTCTGCCTTTCCAAATGCTAATGTTTCTGTCTTACACACACACACACACACACACACACACACACACACACACACACATCCTGCTCTTCCAAAAAGTGTCTTTAGGCAGAAAGCTCAGGTGATTGTCAGGCTCACTTTGTTTTCTTTCCCTCAGGGATCACAGTCCTGTGCAAATGGTTGTCCAATGTCTAAACAGTCATTTCGTATATGTGTCCAGTTTTCTACCTATCTATGCAGGACAGAATGTGCAGTACCAGTTACTCAATCGTGATCAGAAGCTAAATGTTCTCTCTTTTGGGTCTTTTTTCAAATGTTACCTCACTCAACAATACTACCTGTCCTCCTTCTATGCTTCATTTTTCTCCTTAGTATTCATTGTCTAACACATTATATGTTTACCTATCTTGTTTATTATTTTTCTCTTCATTATAACATAAGCTTCATGCAGGCACAAATTTTTGTGTAATTTTCCCTTTTGTAGCTCCAGAACAAAGATTAAAGTTTAGAATGCGTTAAGTGATGAATAAATATATGATGGATGAATGAATCACTGAACTAATGAACTGATTGATTAATTAGCTAAAGATCATCACCATTTGAAAACTTTTCTGGGTGTTATTCTTTTCTGTCTCTTTATATCAAGGTGTTGATCACACTTTTATTGTTCACACATGTGTGTCTCTCTTCAACACACACATACCAGGAGCCCTTAAGCAGTGAAATTTTTTTCTGGAATATGATCTTGAGGTGGACCCAACACAGGGCTGGACTTAGGAGAATTAGCATTATGTGTGAATAGGAATTGTCCACATGTAAGACGTGCTGTTATTCAGGAAACCAGCAGAGGGCAGCACAAGGCTGCCTTTACTGTCTCCCTAACGCTGGTCTTCTTGGGTAAGGAGACTCTGGTGTCACCTGGAACTGGAGCATGGAAGCACCAGGTCCTTCCTCTGTTAGGTGAGATCGGGCACATTCAGGGTGGTATGGCCGTAGACCCTTCTTCAGTTAGAAGAACCTCCCTTTCTGATCCAATCTCCTTCTCTCCAGCTTGTGCTAAGTTCCTTGGTTTAAATGGGATTTCTCACAGGTCAGTTTCCTGGCCTCCCGGTTCACTAAGTACGCTTAGCAATTTAAATTGAATCCTCACCACAGGCACTGCCAGGATGTGAACACTGTTCGTTCCCATTTACAAATGAGGAAACAGGCTCAGAGAGGAAGAGGGAACTTGCCTAATGTCACTCGGCTAGTGAGTGGAGAGGCTGAGGCAAACCCAGTGCTGCTAGCCCAGGGCTATTTGCAGCCTCCTCTCCAGCTCCAGCCCCAGGAGAAGAGGACAGGAGTGGAGGACGGGGCCAGCAGGCTGAAGGCTGTGGCACAAGTTCTTTCCTCCTAGGATTATTATTCTCATCCTAAAATAAAGCTACTCACTCCGGGCTTGCTTTTTTTCACCCACTACAAATCTTTCTGGGGCACTTACCCTATGGTGGAGGTGGGCACTGCCAGATTCTGGGGAGTTCTTGCAGAGCAGAGTCTGGGTATTATTGTGCACTCCAGGGCAGCATACAGAACTTCATATGCAAGTAGGGGCTTGCGCGGGGCAGGATGGATGGATGGATGGATGAATGGATGGATGGATGGGATCACCAAGAAGAACAATGCCTGAAAACTCTTTAAAGTCTCATCTACTCTAATCATTCTAGTCTTCAAATAGCCCTTATGTTCCTCCCAGCCCTGGACTCTGTCCTAGGGCTAAAGACACAGTTTTTAGTTGGGGAAACTGAGGCCACTACTAAACAAAGGCACAAAAGCTTGTAGCAGTTCAGAGGAGGCTGTGCCTGGAATAGAGGGAGAATCCCAGCAGGGGCAGACCTCACCCTGCCCACAATAATGCTGGGAACCAATTGCTGCTTCCTGCTGCTTGGGATCCACAGGGAAAGAGGCCATTGTTCAGCTTGGTGCTTGGCCCCTCTCCTACCACCCAATCCTTCCCCTTCCCATTGTCCTTAGGCCCCTCATCAGGGTACAGGATGCAGCTGCCACCACAGCAGCAAAAAGATGGGAAGGGGCTGGGGAAACCCATGAGGTCATCCCAGGAGAGCTGAGAGGCTTCAGCTGGTGGTCCCTTTCCAGATGTGCTGCAGACAAAGGCGCCAGGCAGTGGGCTGTGCCGGCACAGTGCTGAGCACCAGGTGCAGAAGTCAGGTTTCCAAGGTGGACAGATCCAGATTCAAGCCCCAGCAGCTACCACTGATTCACTGTGGGTCCCTGGGCAAGACTCTTTCAATCTGAACATCGCTTTCCTTCTTGGTCAGAGCAAAGATGCTTGTCTTTGCTTGTCTAGTAAGGGTTAACTTGTTGCAGTGAGGATTAACACAAAAATGCCTGATGCCTAAGTATTTTTAAATGTTCACTTCTGTTCCTTCTTCCCACATCAACCATAGGAAAGCATCAAGAAAAATGATGCCAAAGAGGGATCTTATAATAAATGTAAGCAGCACTTTCTATTAGGTGAGTGGAGATGTGTTCCCACAACTGAGGCATAATCAAAGTCACATTTAATAAATCTACAGTCATATTTAATGAGTTATAATTACATTAATGGAACAGCTAACATGTATTGAGCACTTACTGTGTGTCAAGCACATTACTTCTGCAACAATCACTCTGTGAACTCGGTACTATCAGGGCCAACTAAATGGGTGTGTGTCCAGTGCAGCTGTGCAAATCGCCCCACTCAGAAAGGCGCTCCACACTTGGGGCTAATGCTCTGGGGCAGAGGTCTTGGAATTCTTGACAATTGTGTCTTTGTGTTCTGTATGTGAAGCCTGATGGAACAATGGAGCATAGACTGGGTATTTGGAGCCTCAGCTCACACGTGGTCCTGCTTCTTGTCTCCTCTCCACCTCCCCCTCCCGAGATGAGTTCTCTGCTGCCTGTCCTCCCTCCCCCTGCCAGCCCCTACTCCCTGCCACCCCCTGATTCTGTGGGGTCTGGATGCAGGCATAGGGAGAGGAAGGAAAGGTGTGCATGCCAAGCTATGGGACAGGGACCTATACTCTTGTGATAGTCTACACTCACCACCAGGCCCAAGGAAGCACAACATTAAATAGTGACTAATAAACAGCATGACAGATTTGAGAAAAATTGAAGAAAAAAGGAAAAAGGCTTTTTCCTGCTTTTTGAACAAGAGGCCCTATATTTTCATTTCCAGTGATCTCCACAAATTATGTAGCCAATCCCGAGTACAATTATTAGCACCACTTCATAAAAGAGACACTAAGACTCAAAGAGGTTCAGTAATTTGCTAAAGATCACACAGCTGCCAAGCTGTGTGATCTAAGACAGAGACTTAGATCCCAGAAGAGAGAGGATGCCTAGATCTTAAAGAGCTCCAGCCCAGGAATTAGGAGACCTGCATCCAACTCTGGCCACGATTGTGGCCACTCTGTGCCTCATTACTCCCAAGGGAAAGCACTCTATAGAGTCTTCCAAGGCAGCACGGGTCTCAAGATTTGACTTTGTCACTTATACAGGCTGTGATTTTTTAGCACAAGGAAATCATCATTTTCCCCCTTTCCCAGAGAGCTGCCAGGAGAATTCAGCAGACAACAGTCACTCACCCTTCATGACACTTCACAGTATATAATGCACGTCCATGCCACTCCCTCCCCAGACGACACTGAGCAGAAGGCTGGGCTAGAGTATCATTATCTCCATCTTATGGACAGGAATGTTAAAGCATCAGAACTGTAAAGTGACTTCCCAGCTCACATTGCCTTTCAGGAAAGCTTTGACTAGGTTAATAGGGTTTCACAGGCACAGGGTATGAGCACCTACAAAGAAAAAGCTGGGTCATACTCGGGCAGTCCTGGCATGGGCCTCTCAGGACAAGAACCCCAGCCCTAAGGGAGTTGGCTCAATCCCTGGCCTTGAGAGTCCCGGGTCTGAGGGAGAAGGCCAGAGAAGTATCCAAGAACTCCTGAGAGCAAAGAAATACCAAGTCAGAAGCATTAAAGGGTGACTCAGCATCCCAGAAGATGTTTACCCAACATAGGAAGGGTGTAATCCCCAGAGCATACCAGCCACTAGTCACATATGTGTCCAGTGGCCAGTGATACTCAGGGACAAATACAGAATTTGCATTTCATTTTAAGTCAAATATACACTTAAGTTGCCATATGTGGCGACTGGCTACTGTATTTGGACAGTGCAGCTCTACAAACAAAAAGGGACAATAGCCAGGCATGGTGGCGCATGCCTGTAACCCCAGTACTTGGGAGGCTGAAACAGGGAGGATCACAGGTTTGAGGTCAGCCTCAGCAACTTAGCCAGACCCTCTGCAACTTAGAGAGACCTTGTTTCAAAATCTAAAAAATAAATAAAATAGGACTGGAGGTGTAGCTCAGGGGTAGAATGCTGCTGGGTTCAATCCTCAGAACCACAAAAGGGGGGACAATAAAAATGGAACACCTGTACCATGACTTGGGGCTTCAAGAGCACTGTCACAGTCATCTTCTCATTGTCTGTCCTGTGAAATAAGTGTTTATCCCCATTTTACAGAGCAGGAAAACTGAAGCTCAGAAAAGTTAAATGGCTTTCATACTGACAGAGATAGTATTAGAAGTATGATTTAATCCTAGATTTCTTGATTTCAAAATTCCACCCATACCTCTGAGCAACAGTGCTCGCTTATGTAGTCATCGCATATTTACTGGGTCGTTGTTATTAGGGACATACCTCTGAGCTAAATGCTTAAAAACAAATCAAACACAGGCCTAGGCTTTGGGTGAGAATCCCCAGACAAAGACAGTATAGTTGCCACAATAAGAATGTAGGTATAAAAATTACTTTGAGTGACTTTCTTCCAGGTAGCTCAAAGTACTTCACTTTAAATACTGTTTATGCCTGATGACTCTCCAATTTATATTTCAGGCCCCAATCTCTGCCCAGAACTCCCAATAGTTATACCAAGCAGCATACTGGACAACCCCATTTGAATCTCAAGTTGGCTTCTCAAGCTTGCCCCAAACCTTCTCAGTACACAGTAATACACTTCTTTCCGTTGTTTCACCCCAAGCTTCTGGAGTCATCTGTGGCTCCTCATTTTTTTTTTTTTTTTGCGGTACTGGGGATTGAACCCAGGGCCATTCTACCTCCAAGCTACACCCCCAGCCCTATTTTTTATTCTTTATTTTGAAACAAGGTCTCACTAAGTTGCAGAGGGCCTCACTAAGTAGTTGAGGCTGGCCGCAAACCCTGATCTTCCTGTCTCAGCCTCCCAAGTACTGGGATTACAAGCATGCACCACCACGCCTGGCTTGTGGCTCCTGTTTTTATCACACCTTCTATCTAACCCATCAGCAAATATTGTTAGCTCTGTCTGTCTTCTAAAGCATCCAGAATGCATACCATCTCCACTGCTCGCCTGTCACCATCATCTCTAGCTGGACTAGAACAAACTGGTCTGCTATGACCCTCTCCTGATCCTATTTTCCACACAGTAATGACAGTGATCTTTTTAAAACCTGAAAAGCCAGCTTAAAATCCTTTTGTCTTAAGCCTCCAATGATTTCCCAAAGTCCTTACATAAGGCCCTACATGGTCTGGCCCCAGGTTGCCTCTCTGACCTCATTTCCTACCACTCTCCTGGCTTTTCAGGTCCAGCAACACCAGGTCTTCCCAGTCACTCTGCCCTGAAGCCTTTACACAGCTCACTCCCACACTTCCTCAGGACTTCTGACCAAAGGTCCCCTTATCACAGCGGCACTCCCCATCACCTTATCATGTTTCCATTTTCTTCATAACACTCGCCTCCTGACATTTAATATGTTTGCAGGTTGCTGCTCTCCTCCCACTAGAGTGTAAGCTGCAGGACTAGATTGGCAGATAAAATACAGGATGCCCAGTTGGATTTGAATTTCAGATAAACAACGAATCATTTTTTGGTATCAGGATGTACCAGATGTTGCGTGAAAAATCTATCGCTGTTTATCCGAAATTCAGACTTTACTGGGTGTCTGTATTATTATTTGCTAAATCTGGCAGCCCTGTACAGGAAGGCAAGGACAGTGGTTATTTTGTTCATTACTATATCCCCAACGGTAGAACACCTCCTGAAACATCGTCCTCAATAAATATTGAATGAATGAATGAGTTGAACCGGGTCATTACTCTGAAACGCGCCCAAATTTTTCATAACCAGAGGGGTGGAGCCTCCGGACTGGGTTAGTCCGGTTCGCCACCAGGGGCCTGCGCAGCTGAGGAACTTTTCAAGCGGGTGGAGTAGTTAGGTGCTTTGCCTGCCCCGCCCACGCTTCTCTGCAAGCTAAACTCCTTCGGGTTCAGGTGAGCTGCAACTCCCCGGCGGCCCTCCTCGGGCGGGGCCTCCCTAACCCGCCGACCAGAGCCGGGGCCCCTTTAACGCCCCGCCTCCCCCCGCCACTCACGCCCGTCGTCGTGACGTCACTCGGCGAGCGACCAATGGGGGCCAGGCTTACTGGCAGGCGGTGCCGGCGGCCACTGCCAAAGGGGAAGTGAGCAGGGGCTGGAGCGATGGCCCGGCTCTGGAGCCCGCGGCCGCCGCCGCCGTCGCCAGCGCTTCGGGAGCAGCCGCGGCCGGAGAGGGGGCCGAAGTCGCGGCTAGAGTGGGAGCGGCGCGTGTGAGGTGCCGAAGTCGCCCGGGTCGGAACACCTCGAACTCCGCGGGAGCGCTGCAGGCGAGCAGAGCGGCCGCCCCCAGCACCGCGCCCCCCAGGCCGGACAGCGGGGCGGGGGTCTCCAGGCACGGGGCCCGCTCCGCTCAGGCCGGACCCTGTGAACCGACTCCCTCAGACTCAGGACGGAGGCCAGAGAGCGGTGATCATCCCGAACCCCCGCCCGCTTCCTGACCCCGGCATTTCCTCCGCACCCAAGCAGGGTCGGGGTTGTAGCGGCTGGGCAAACCCCCTCCGCCAGGCACTAGCGAGTTCCTGCTGCCTTGCCCTGCATCTCTCCTCCCGTTCAAGAACAACTTTCTTCTCCCTCCCCACTGGAAATCCGGTCCCGGACGCCCAAATTACTTATCCTGTGTGTCCTTCCTCGGCTCCTGGAGCACTTAGAAATATTACCTCCCTTTCAGAGCTGAGAATCTGTCATTGTTGACTTGGATTTTTTTTCCCTTTGGGAGATAAAGGTTTGCCCCCCTTTCCACCCTCTTAACTGACACTCCACGACCAGGGTTTTATCCATTTGGATCACCAGCCCCTTGGCCATCTCTATGTGACTTTTCCCCCACCCGCCTGAGTTCCAGTTTCCTCTGGGCTCCATTCTCCAGCCCCCAGCGGATCTGGTCAGTCCCACCCCTGGGTGGGAGTGACCAGGGGGCTTTGGCCCAGGATTTCCCACCCTGGAAGGCAGCTCCAAAGCAGCAAGAGAATTGGGCATCGGGTACGAACCTGGTAACTCAGGAGTGGGTGCTCCACTCACCCCGCATAAGAAGATGAAAAAGCGCAAAGAGCTCAATGCATTGATTGGCTTGGCTGGGGACTGCCGGAGAAAGAAGCCCAAGAAAGGCTCAAGCAGCCACCGCCTGCTTCGCACTGAGCCTCCTGACTCAGACTCTGAATCCACCTCCGAGGAGGAAGAGGAATTCGGTGTCCTTGGAAATCGCTCTCGCTTTGCCAAGTGAGTGATGCAGGGGTGAGAGCTGGGATGGGTAAAAGCCGTCTCCTTGCACTATCAATGGGAAAGAGAAAGAAGTCCCTAGGAAGAAAAAAGAGGAAGGCCTGGGGGAAGGCAGAGGGAGGAAAGGTAAACTTGCTTACAGAGTAAGAAAGTTTAGATCCTAAGTGAAGGGTAAGTTAGAGGTCAGTCTGCAGGTATAGAAAGAAGAGTTCCAGATAAAGGGTGAAGGTGCAGACTTGAGGAATGTTTCAAGAGCCCAGGGAATTGTAAAGAGGTTAAGAATAAAAATGGAGGGGCAGAGAAGCTTTTGGGATTATGCCTTTTTTAAAAAAACAAATGTAAGGGAGTCAGGGACCTTCAGACTGCTAATTATTGTTTGTACTCGTAATGAGTCTGCATCTTGGTGATGGGAGAATATGCTGAGGAACATACTGTAGAAAGTATGAGGCTTGAGAGTAGGTGGAAAGTGAAGGACAAAAAGGCAGTCTTTTTCCAAACCACTTTTGGGTGGAACAGCCATTAAATAAATCAAGTAGTGAGCTTTGAGTATGTTGGGAATCAGGACTCAAGTTGAGAAAGGGCTGAAAGGAACCTCGAAGGTGCCCATGGACCCCATCAGAGAGCACACTTAAAGAAAAGAGGATTGGCAGAAGTTTGGGGTGCTAAAAGAGATTGGATCCTTCATGTGTCTGTTTAGAACATCTGTGCCCTTTTATTTTGTTGAGGAATAGTTTGGTTTCTAGTGAGCTTTGTCAGATTAGGTACTTAAGGCAATCCTCTGTTTGGGGTATGAAGGTCTGATGAAGTGTTAATTCTGGAATAGTCACTCTTTGGGGTTAGTTTAGACCTTGAGGATTGAATGAGTTTGGTGTGAAATTTAGCCCATTTCTGTTTCCTTCCTTCTGAGCCAAAAAGCTAGAGTGTACCAGGTGTCTACTTAAACCTACAGATCCTATTTCTTCCTTCCATTTGCAGTAAAACTTGCTTAAAAGTGTATGAAGTTTCATTAAGTTGAAACAAGGTCCACTGGAGTGAGTGAACATATATTTGAAAGAGAGAAAATAGACAAATTATACTGCAATGATAGAATTGCAGAGAACCACTGGTTTTTACACTTTTACTGAACTTATCTCCAAAGACCTCCCCCTGAATGATGATGATGGCCATGATCTGCAGAGCAGATGCTTCCTGTGGCTCACGTGAACTCCCTCTGCCCCTTGTGAAGTTTGAAACCAATGGAAGAAGTTTTCATAGGTCATATTACTTAGTCATTTTCAACTGCTGCTATTTAGATTAAGTGCATTACCCTATCTCCCCTGGTAAATATCTAGTTACTCATTAGAGAATATAATAGCATGATGACACATGTATATTATTTCTAATAAAGCTGTACTCATAACCACTTTGATACTCATGGTCGATATTGCTCTTATGATAGAGGAGACTACTTACGATGCTGCAAGATCTGTTATCCTCTCTGTGCTTTTGTCATCCTCGCGGCCTGTGTCGTGGCCTGTGTTGGCTTGGTGTGGATGCAGGTTGCTCTCAAGGAGGATCTGGATGCCCTCAAGGAAAAATTTAGAACAAGTAAGTGGTCACCCTTTTCTAAGTGATGGAACCATATGAATTAAGAGTTTTACCGACTTTGGTGAAGCAATTGTACATTCTTTTCAGCATTTTTTATGCTCTTTCTCAGCCATCAATTTTTTTTAAAACACAAAAGACAGTGCCTTTATACCACCAGGGCAAGTAGCATCTGAAATACTGACATTACAGTCGACTCTTAAAACACAGAAAGGGAGAGCTGTAGTCCTATAGTTCAAGAGCCTCGAACCTTGGTTAACCTGCTTCTGTGGCGTAACTTCCCCAGGTATAAAGTGGCAGTGGCAACACTAGGTGTTTCTTTCCACCTCACAGGACCAGTTGAGAAAGAATGTGGGGCTAGGCATGGTGGTGTATGCTTGTAATCCCAGTATTTGGGAGACTGAGACAGGAGGATTGCAGGTTTGAGGACAGCCTCAGCAATGTAGCAAGACTCTCAGTAACCTAGCAAGACCCTGTTGCAAAAATAAAAAGGGCTGGAGGTGTAGCTCAGAGGTAGAATGCCCCTGGTTTCAATCCCTAGTACTACACACACACACACACACACACACACACACGCAATGTGTGAGTGCCTGTCACACACACACAGTGTGGGAGTGGGTGTTTCTTAAGAAACACCATGTAGGAACACAGAAATGAGCAGTAATAATAGTAATCAGCATGTATGGAATGCCTACTGTGTGCCATGTTACAAATGAATTACTTTATTCCCAAAACAGTCCTATGATAGGAGTGTTATTTTTGTGCTCTTAAAAAAAAAAAACAGGCTTAGAAGGATTAAGTAACTTGTCAGTGATTAAGTGTGGCAGAGCTGAAACTTGAACCTGGTCCTCTTGCCACTTGCTGCATGTTTGTCCATGTTTATAACTATTATTATACTGCATCACTGTTCCCAGTGGCTGTGTAAGCCTACACACATTCCTCCAAGTGCCCACAGATTTCTTTGATATTATCTTGGGTCAGTAATCTAAGAGAAGTTTAGCAGTACTGGAAGAGCTGGTTTTCTGCATATTTATCAGTGTTCAAGCAGAGAGCAAGAACTAATAGATTTCTCTTCCATCCTTATCTATACTTCTTTGTGACATTATCTGTTTTAAGGAAAAAACTTCAAATACAAGTAGTGAGTGTTACATTTTAAAGTTTTAGGAAACCTTTGTGATTCTTTGAACTACATTACATATTCATGAAGGGCTTGCAATAACTATAATAGTGCCTACCTCAACACTAGGCTGGCAGAATTATCACAAATGATTTTTAAGAGACTTTTCAAGTTACAAAGCATTATATATTCTAATTGTAAAGTTGTATTTTACACATGCAAACTGTTTTTTCTGAAAGGTGTATTTGTATGGTAGCTTCAACCAGATTTTTAATCTAATTATCTTTTTTTCCCGCAAGACTGAAATTCTTGGTTCCAGATATCATGGGTTAATTTTCTAAACTAAGGAACCAGTTTCAATTTAATCACAGATACCCTAATCTTGAAAGCATTAACACACCAGGAAATTGACCACAGGCTTTCTCAAAGTCATGAAGAAATCTGCTCCAGAACTGGAATTAGAGTTTTTCTTACCAGCTTAAGCCTAGGCGATCACAACACCTGACCTTTCCTTCACCCAGCTTCTCTTTGCTGCCTGCAGTTATTCAAGTTCTGAACCTGACATCTCATCCTTAGTGTGTCAGTGGCACTTCTAGTGATGTTGCTTGAAGAAAAAAAAATGTTGAAATACTCACTTTGGTTTTTCTTCCAAATTTCTGATTCAGAAAATGGGATTGGATAAGCCACAAATTTCTGCCAGAATCATCCTGACCTACATGTTTTATCAACTGGTTGAATCAGAGTACAGTACAAGAAAGAATGAGATTTGTATCCTGTAGTTATTTTCTTGCCCAATGGTTGTCCTTGCAGTATTGCAAGGTGTTTGTAAGACCAGTGTTTTCTTTGTATGTAAGTAGTAATCATAAATTGGAAAGGAGGTTCTCAGAAACAATGTTTAACCATAAGTAACCACCCAGCTTACCTGTCTGTGCCATCATCTCTCCATAATTAGTGAGGCTTCCTAGGCTTGTGCCACAGCTTTTATTTTTTTTTTTTTTGCGGTACCGGGGATTGAACGCAGGGGCGGTCTACCTCCGCGCTACACCCCCGGCCCTATTTTTTATACTTTTATTTTGAAACCGGGTCTCACGAAGTTATTTTGATCACATACAACAATTATCTATTTGTACATTTCAAAACATAGTTCAGTTTTTCCCTCTAAGGATTCCTTTCTCTGACTGCTCTGTGCCTATGTATATAGGATATCAGGTAATTTGTATCTTAGCTGAGCTTTTCAGAAAATTTCTTCATTTGGAAAATCTAGGACGTGTTGTAGCTCTGGCAATCAAATATTTATTGTGCACTTTTTGATCCCAATCCCTGGAAATAGCATATGTAGGAGATACCAGGAATAGGGTATCTCAGACCATAGGGCTGGCTTTCTACCACTGAGCAACCTCTTCCTGGGACCCTGGCTGTATTTGTCAACCAGCTGAGTGAAATAGGTTTGGATTTGTCAGTCCAGTTCTTTTAATGGCTTTGATTTGCTACAGTAGAAATGCCAGCACCTGTAATGTCGGAAGGTAGGACCTCCTGGGGTAAGATAGAGGATGGGGCCTGGGCAGTTAGTCCATAGGCTGGACTATTGTGTACTGCTTGCCGAAGAGTTTTTTGTGAAAACCATTTATCTTGACTAAATGGAGTTAATCTTGCTACCCTTAAATAATCTCTCTGAGTTATGCCTCTACTTTAAATATATTTCAACAAGTTAATTTTTACTTAATACTCAATGAGACAGTGGAATTTACTGACCAAATTAAGACCACCTGCTTATCTGGCTTTAATACCTTTTGAGAAATTCAGAGCCCCTTGTTCTTTATTTCAATAAATTTTCCAAGGTGATTGTGATGAAAGGAAGGGAGATCGCCAAAATACCTGAAATAGAAAGCAAAGCAGATAGGCTTGGCATTTTTCTTTGTGGTGAAGGAGTAACTTGATCTTTAAGTTAAAAGTACTGGCTGGCCTTGAAACTCTTAGCTCAGCATCCTTTTTCCAGAAGCAGGTACTTCAAAAGATGTCTACAGTTATTCTAAGGAAAATTCAGTTCCCAACTATTCCCCTCTGTCACTGAAACTATGAAACATTGAGTAAAGGAAAGAAATTTGGATGAGAAAGAAAGTATTAATGTATCAGTCATCTATCTCCTTTTCTGGCCATACAGGCAAAGTGGTGGTTTTTAGTACAGAACATTAAAACGGTCTTATGCTAATGAGGACATTAGGGTGTGTCTGACATCTGTAGTATATTGGAAAGCGTACTAGTCCAAGAGCAGAAGGTTTGACTGTTTGAATCCTGGCTTCTCATTACCAGCTGTAAAACTTGGACAAGTCACTTATTCCTTCAGAGCTTTCATTTTCTTATCTGTAAAACATGAAGATGTATTTGTGCCACCAAAGCACGTTGGGCATTTCTCATATTATAACATCTGTCACACTCAGTAGTCACCCATGTCTTACTTCCCCTCTAGACTGAGAGCTTTATGGTCTTTGGTATACATTGGGGCCAAGTGCAGGGCTGGACATATGGCAGGGACTCAATAATAGTTGTTGAACAATAGTTACATAAAAGTTTATTGCAAACTCTAAAGACATTGTATAAATATAAAACATTGCTATCAGTATTATATATATATATATATGCTGTTTGAAAGTTATGTGCAGAAATTTCCATTTCCTCATCAAAAGAACTAAGTAAATTCTTTTGAGAATTAATGTAATAAATTTTAAATGAGTTGTTTTCCATGTTGAAAGAACATGGATTGGTAATTATAAGTTGTTTGTTTGCTATACTTCTTCCCATTTATGTAATAAAAGTGCCTCTACTTAGCCTGTCTCTTCTAAAAAGCCCAAATCAGATAATGATTATTTGTTGAAGTTTTGTTAGATTGAAAAGGTAGATAAAATGATGAGAAATGTGACTGGGAGATAAGCAAAGGCCAGATTTATTCAGGTAATAAATATTTATTGAGTGCCTAAAATGTGCCAGGTGTATTCTAAGTGCACACTGTACAGAAATGAACAAAACTAAGCTTTGAAACTTACGTTTTAGTAAATTGTTTTACATTGGTCCTTTATACCAGTTTTTGGTTTTGAGGAAAGCATATAATAACTAATCAGGTGGTCTGTGTTTTTTTTCAATGATGTAGGTTTTATTCTGAAGGACCAGCCACTATCAGTATTTTATTTTCCATTAGAAGGAAAAATGCTTTTAAAAGAAAGAAGAGAAAGCATTTTCTCAGGCTTCTGCCTTCAGGCTGGCAAATCTCTAGACCATTCAGGAGATACTGTTTGCTAAAGAAAAGGCCAGATATCACCTGTACTTCACATAGCATATTCCTTTATATTCTGTTTCATCTTGAGCTTTGAAGTTGATGTAAGATTTAAGAAAATACTGTTTGCTATTTATGAAAAAGATTAAAAATCTTAGTCCTCATAACAGTATTTGAAAGGTGATAAGTCCCCTTGCAGTTGACTGATTTAAGTTAGAAAAAATAGATTTAAGCATTTAGAAATATAATGTCACTTGAGCATTAATGGAATTACATTAATAAATCCTCACTGTCTAGTCAAAAAGTTCCTTAATTGAGTTGGTCAGTACTTAACATTTATTTATCAGTTTTTGAATGCCTGGCCAGCTGTGTTAAGTGCTTTACAGCCATTCTCATTTAATTCTAACAATCCTAGGAAGTATATTTTATCACTGTATTTACAGTTGCAGAAACTAAGTTCAAAGAATTTGAATAATTTGCTCAGAATCAGTAAGTTACAGAGTTAATATTCAAATCCAACTCTTTCTGCTCATGTTCTTTATTATAATTTTTAGTCACCTGACTTTTATATATATATATACTGGAGATTGAACCAGGGGCATTCTACCTCCAAACAACACCTCCAAGCCATTTTGTTTTGTTTTGTTTTTTGTTTTGTTTTGTTATAGGGTCTTGCTAGGTTGCTGAGGCTGGTCTTGAACCTGTGATCCTCCTCCCAGCCTCCCAAGTACGGGAATTACAGATGTGGGCCACCATGCCCAGTTAGTCATCTGACTTTTAAAAGTTGCTTTGCACCAAGTGTGGTGGCGCACGCTTGTAATCCCAGTACTTGGGAGGCTGAGACTGGAGGATCCAGGTTCCCCGCCAGCCTCAGCTACTTAGTGAGGCCCTCCACAACTTTGTTTCAAAATAAAGAATAAAAAATAGGGCTGGGGGTGTAACTCGGAGGTAGAATGCCCCTGGGTTCAATCCCCAGTACTGCAAAAATAAATAAATAAATAAATAAATAAATAAAAGTTGCTTTGCCAGCAATGAAATAGCTCTAGTTAAAATGGAGGTTTAGTGATAAAGATGTACATTTACATATAGAAAAGAACAGTGTAGTTAGTTGGTTAATATAAATTCAGTCATATAATCCCAGAATTAACTTATTAATCCATTTTCTTTCCTACTGTGTGACCATTTTTTCATCTTGGGACCATGAGGGACATTTGTGTCTATGATCGTTCTTATTTTTGCTTTTTAGTGGAATCTAATCAGAAAAGCTCATTCCAGGAAATCCCCAAACTTAATGAAGAACTACTCAGCAAACAAAAACAACTTGAGAAGATTGAATCTGGAGAGCTGGGCTTGAACAAAGTCTGGATCAACATCACAGAAATGAATAAGCAGGTAACGAAAGTATGAGTTTATTTTTGTATAAGCTATGCATATTTAGTTTGGTCAGTTGGTCATTTTTTTTTTTTTTTTTTTTGCAGTACTGGGGATTGAAGCCAGGGGCATTCTACCTCCGAGCTACACCCCAAGCCTAATTATTATTATTATTATTATTATTATTATTTTGAAACAGGGTCTCACTAAGTTGCGGAGGGCCTCACTAAGTAGCTAAGGCTGGCCGTGAACCTGCTATCCTCCTCTCTTAGCCTCCCAAGTACTAGGATTACAAGCATGTGCCACCACGCCCGGCTTTAGTTGGTCATTTAATATGAATTTGTAGAGATAGGGAATTCACTTCAGGTTTTTTAACCTTTGTGTGTGTGTGTGTGTGTGTGTGTGTGTGTATGGTACTGGGGATTGAACCCAGGGGCATTCTACCTCTGAGCTACACCCCAGACCTTTTTAATTTTTGTTTTGAAACAGGGTCTTGCTAAGTTGCTGAGGGCCTCACTAAGTTGCTGAGGCTGGTCTTAAACCTGCAATCCTCCTGTCTCAGCCTCCCAAGTACTGGGATTACAAGCATGGGCCACCATGCCCGGCTTTAACTTTTTAAATTGGGATTTTGCATACTATAATCCAACATGTTAAAATACCTAATGGTTATGTGTTTGCCAAATATTTAAAATGTTAACCCTTTCTGTAAATGAGCAGAGTTCCACCAAATTAGAGCAGAACTGAGGGAGTTGGAAGTTCTTGAGTCAGCTTTTCCTATAGAACAGTATAGGTATCAAAAAAAAGAAAAAATAGCCTATTTTTATTAGAGAACTTTATTTTTTTATTTATTTACTTATTTATTTTTTAATTTACTTTTTTGGTGGTACTAGGGATTGAACCCAGGGGCATTCTACCTCTAAGCTATGCCCCCAGCCCTTTTTATCTTTTGTTTTTGAAAACAGGGTCTCACTAAACTGCTGAGGCTGGCTGTGAACCTGTAATCCTCCTATCTCAGTCTCTCAAGTACTGAGATTACAGGCATGCCCCACCATGCCCTGCTGAGAACTTTATTTTGGTTAATAGAGTTGCAAACTTAACAGATGCAGCTTTGGGGAATATAGTGCTATACACTGTGCTAAAACAAATCTAGAAATAGCAGTCATTTTAGAATAGCTTAGGAGCAGGTGGTAGAGTTGGTTAAATACCTTGACCAGGCAAGCAAACGTAGAGCATAAACTTTTTCAGGCTGAAAGTTGGCCAGAGCTCAGTAGGCATTGCTTCCAAAAGAAGAGATCTGCCAGAGAAAAATTCATCTTTATTGTAAGGATGCTGACAAGCATTTCATAAGTACAAAGGGCTACTATTGCCACTGGGGAGCTATAGCTCTTGTCCTCAGTGTTTTCAGTTTGTTAGGAAAAATATGGTCATTTAAAGAAAATTCAAGTTCCAAGTGAATGATACACATGCAAAGTGCTAAAAAAAAAAAGGTTTGTTGCCTTTGTTAGAACTAAGGTGGGTATTTTCTTTAGAGGAGAGTCACAAAAGTTCAGAATGAGCCAGTTGGGGAGAGCAGTGTGTTAGGAGAAAGTGCTTACAATTATTTCTGAAGCTACACCTCTCTACTTTATAAATTACCTAATCTGTGGTATTCAGTTAAAGCAACAACAAAAAAATGGACTAAGATACTATATGTAAATAACATAAAAGTTTCTGAAGAGTGGCTCATCCTAAATATGTATGGTGCCTTATGATATTTTATTACCTATTTAGTTCTATTTTTTTAATTATTCATTGATGGGTGCCAGGTGTGGCACACACTTGTAATCCCAGTACTTGGGAGGCTGAGACAGGAGGATCACGGGTTCAAAGCCAGCTTCAGAAACTAAACAAACCGTGTTTCAAAATAAAAAAGGGCTGGGGTGTCTCTCAGAAAGAAAATGCCCCTGAGTTCTATTCCCAGTACCAAAAAATTAGTAAAAGATAAAAATAATTGATGGGTTATAGCACCTCATATTTACTAGTTGTCATTTTTCCTGAACTCTCAGTAATTAGAGAAATAGGTATTCACTTCTTTTGTGCAAAAAGAACAGGATAAACTGTGGTCTTGCTAACATTCACACAGAAAATGAGCAGTTTGGCCAGAGATTATATCTGGTGAAAGTAGATCACACTGAAGCCCTGAGAGATAATTAGCATCTCTTCTGAGGCAGCCTGTGGATTCCAGTAGCAAGGCATGGAGTTAACTATTCTGAGACAAGGATGAGATTGTTTCACATGCAAAGGTGACATCAGCTATTTATTTCCCACCTCCTTATAAATGACATTATAGGAAGACTCAAAGGGGAAATTGGTACATGGTCTGAGAAGACACATAGATTTTCAAGTCTTTTGGACATGTTTTGGCTTCTGAGTTCTCTTTAACCAGGAATCTGGACACAAAAGAATCATTTTATTCCTGGCCAGGCCATTATTTTTAATGCAAAAAGTACCTGGGAGGGCAGGTATATAGGAAAGTTTACTCCAGTCCTAGGGCTTTCTATATGAAATTAGGAAAAATTGAACTGAAACCCTTTCCATTTTAGCTTCAGTATACCTTCAGAGATGCTGAAAATGACTAATGAAGCCAACCTAATGCAGAGAAATTCTCTGCTGGCCTGGGCCCAGAAGAACTGGTGTGGTGAAGCAGAGCTTTATGTTGTATCCAAAGGGAGCTCTGCACTCTTTGAGTGGTTTTCTAAAATTAGTGCTGCACATCTCTGATGGTCTAGTCAAGTAAGAGGCATTTGCCCTAAACCAAAATAGGTATAAAAGTAAAATTAATATTTAACTATGTTTCTATATCTAAAGGTAACTCTGTCCATTAAGATGCTTTTAGTGGCATTTTTTAAGCAATTCATAGTGGCTTAAACAACAAGAAAATATATTCATCACTCAGGCTGGCTGTCCTTACCACAGTGCAACTTGAAGTTAATGTCCTCTTAAAAAAAGCCATTTTTTGAAAAACTTAAAATCATATTTTCCCTTGAAAAATCTTTAAACTGGTAGTTGAAATCTCTTTTACATTTCTGTTTTATTGATAAAACCACTAAATTTATGCCCCGTCCCTTGCCCAATATAGGTAGTTTTCTCCTCTTTCTTTGAAAATTATTAATTCAATAAATATTTACTGAGCTACTTTTATGAAGCTATGTCTTAGATTCTGTTTTAGTTCGTTCAGGCTACTATAACAAAATACCTTAGACTAGGTAACTTATAAACAACAGAAATTTATTGTTCACAGTTCTGAAGGCTGGGAAGTCCAGGCTCACAGTGTCAGCAGATTTGGTATCTGGTGAACACTCATTCTCTGCTTCATACGTGGTGCCTTCTTGCTATGTCCTTATGTGGCAGAAGGGGCAAACAAGCTACCTCTTAGTGCCAGCACACTGGGGATGAAGTCTCAGCATAAAAATTTAAGGGGAGCACAAAATTCAGAGTATAGTAGATTTAGAACCAAAAAGATGTCATCTCTTCCCTTAATGGCCTTACAGACTAGTGGAAGAGATAGAAAAGTAAACAATTGTAAACAGTCTAATAAGTAATAAGAACAGGTCCAAATGTACTGCGAGGACAGATTTAAGTATAATTCAACCCGGGCTGGGGTCAGGTGGGGTTTCCCAAAACTGCTGAGCTGCATCCTGAAGGCAAGTAGGAGTTGGCCAGGTAAATTCTGCACGAAGAGAGGAAGTACTATAGCTAAAACATTAGTACATCTGATGCTCATAATTTGTGAATTCCATATTTATAAACTCACCTACTTGACAAAATTTATTTGTAACCCCAAAATCTATACTTGTGAGGTTTTTGCATGCATCCACTGACATGTGCATAGCAGTGAACAGTTTGAGTCAGCACACACATTTACAGCTGAAGTTGAACAAGGACCACACTGCCTTCTTGTTTCTGTCTCATATTGTAAACAAATGTCTTTTTGTGATATATTTAGTGCCACATTTTTCATGTTTTTATGCTTTTTGTTGGTGATTTCACTCTTTAAATGCCCCTCAGGCATAGTAATAAAGTATTCTATTAGTGTTCATAAATGCAAGGAGACTATGATGTGCCATATGAAGAAAACACCTATGTTAGGTAGACTTCCTTCAAGCATGACTTGTAGCACTGCTGGGTACAAGTTCAATGTTAAGGAGTTAACAGCATGCATTAAATAAGATGTTTAAACAAAAGCATGCATAAAACAAGGTTATGTATTATAGTGATCAGTTGACAAAAATGTGACCAAGGGGCTAGCAGGCACATGACCCTATGTTTGCCTAGGAGCAATGGCTTAACATTTACTAATTCAATGTTTGCTTCAACTTTTCTAGAAGATAACTACCAGTAATAGTGAGAATTGACTGTATGCAAAAGAATAGATGAATGAAAACATGGTGTGTTCAGGGAATTTTAGTCATTAGTTACAGATCTAGTTTAATAGAAAGAGGCCAGAAATAAAGTAAATCAACAAGAGCCATTATCAAGAAGAACCTTGAGTGTCCTTCTATAGTATTTCCCCCTGCTTTTTTTTTTTTTTGGTACTAGGCATTTACCTACAACCCCAGCCCTTTTTATTTTTTATTCTGAAACAGGATCTTTCTAAGTTGCTGAGAGTCTTGCTAAATTGCTGAGGCTGGCCTTGAACCTGCAATCCTCCTGTCTCAGCCTCCCAAGTACTGAGATTATAGGTGTGTGCCACTGCACCTGGCTCCCTATATCCCTTTTTAAGCACTCGGTCCAAATACCTTATGTGATGGTTATTTGCATTGCATCTAACTGCACTAGAAGACTGTAACTGTACTCTGAAGATGATAACTGCCATTCATTAAATGTTTTCTTTGTGCAGTCCACTGTTAGATGCACTGTATGTATAATCTTCTGTCTTTGTTTCTGTAGCCCTATGAAGTAGGAAATGGTAGCTCCGTTTTATAGATAAGAAAACTGAGGCTCATAGAGGTGAAGTAGTTTGCTAAAGGTCACACAGCTGTACAACAGTACTAACATTCAAATATTCAAGTCTTGGGAGCCTATTTTCTTTCCAGTTTCCCATTCTGCCTCCCATCTTTATATGCCTTTAAGGATTCAGTAGGTGCTCAGCAGATAAAGTTGAAAGCATATGATGTTGGGTATGTAGTGGGGTGGAGCCCACTCATAATCATTTACCATTGATGATTGTCTCTTTTAGTAACTTTTTTCCTTACTCCTTAAAGAATACTCAATTCCAACCCCAAAGGAAAAAATCATTTCTGACTATAAATGATGTATTAAGCGAATGGTCTACAGTGGCTATTTTTAATTTTGCTAATGAAAAGTCATGTAATATGCATAAAATTCATGACTCATCTTTTGGCTGCAATGCAATTTTTTTTTAGTGGTTTCTATTTAATTCAACTTTTTGGGCTCTTTAGCTTGCAAAATGTGACTCATAGTGATAAGTTCTGTAATGCTTGAATCCAATCTGACATTCTAGAATGCACTATTAGAGGGCAGGGCAGTTCCAGAGACAGTAATAAGAGGGTGCCCTCGTCTCTCTGTTGCAGTTACACACATAGCTTTGCCATAGTTTTCTACAGATTTGGCATTACTCCACTGAAGAGGGAAAAGCTGGAAGATGGAACCCAACTTTGTAACTTATAGGAATATAGCTGAGTCCTAGTGACTGGCCAGTGTGTGATCCAGGTCTTATAAGTGAGTAAGAAGCCCTAAGGATGTTATGTAACAGCAGAGCTGATGGTCATCTCTTCAGATCATACTCTTTCAAATATTCAGCTGAAACCCTAGGCCTAGAGTACTTGTAGCATGGGGAGAGGTAGAACAATAAATACCTCACCTAATTCTGCTTGCACTGGCTTCCAGCTACTTCTCTGGTTTGAGGTGAAATGGCAGCTGCCAGACAGCTACACTAGCCATTTATGAGGCCATTACCATTCCCCAGATACTTCTGACTACCTCAGGATATTGCTGTACCGAAGAGTTTCTACCCAGATCAGTCCACCCAGTGCACAATTTGTTGTCCCTTTAGAATCTGGCCAGTTGTCAGTGGAAGGAGTTTGTTCCCTCTGGTGGCTGAAAGTAACCACATAATCGAAAGGACATTTGGAGTAATTATGTTCTTGCCCATCAAATTGGTTTTGAGCACTGGGCCTGGTGGCGCATGCCTGTAATCCCAGTACTTGGAAGGCCGAGACAGGAGGATCTCGGGTTCGAGGACAGCCTGAGCAATGTAGCAAGACTCTCAGTAACCTAGTGAGACCCTGTTTCAAAACAAAAATTAAAAAGGGCTGGGGGTGTAGCTTGGAGGTAGAATGCCCCTGGGTTCAATCTCAGGTACCACAAGAAAATAAAGTGGTTTTGAGCCAATGGTGTATGTACTATAGGACAATGAGTAAAACATCCTTGGGGGGAGAGCCCTTCCTACCACTTCATGACTGGGCATGCTCAGATTTCCTATGCAAATTCCCTTTCAGTCCCCATCTGTTTGTTCCCCTATCATAGATACACACATACATTTGTGTTCCCTGTCACCATATAGTTGTCCATTGTCAATAATATGGGCTACAGCTTTCCAGTCTTCTTTCTATGTATTTACAAAACCATAACAGATTTTTTGGGGGGTGTGCTGGGGATTGAACCCAGGGGCATTCTACCTCTGAGCTACACTCCCAGCCCTATTTTATTTTTTATTCTGAAACAGGGTCTTGCTAAGTTGCTGAGAGCCTCGCTAAATTGCTAAGGCTGGCTTTGAACCTGCAATCCTCCTGTCTCAGCCTCCCAAGTACTAGGATTACAGGTGTGCACCACCATGCCCAGCCATAGTAGCTTTTAATATGAGTTAGCTTATGGGTTAGCATGTGTTTGTGAAATAAATGAGGTCATGTGTTATTGTACAACTTACTTTGTTCACTAAATATATCTACATCCTTAGTTATAGACATTTAGATTGTTTCTAGTGCTTTGCTGTTACAAATAAGGGAGACCTGAATATCCTTGTGCATATATTTTTGTGCACATGAGCAAGTAATCTTCAGGATAGATTTCTAGAATTGAAATTGCTGCATAAAGGATATAAATACGTCAAAAAATTTTATTAGAGCATTACAGTTATACATCATAGTGAAGTTCAGTGTGATACAGACATACATGCACACAGCTCTGTGATGTATTTCCTTCCATGTCCCACTCCACTTCCCTCCTCCTCCCTCCCCATACATGTTAGTGAAATTGGTGGTGATACCTTCATATATTGCCATATTATTATTTGAACTGTTTCCTTCCTCAGTCCTCCATTTTCCCCTCCCCATCCCTCTCCAACCCCCTCCCCCAATCCCCTTCCACTATTCTACTGGTCTCTCTCCACATTATTTAAAGTCCTTTATGGCCGGGCGTGGTGGCGCATGCTTGTAATCCCAGTACTTTGGGAGGCGGAGACCGGAGGAT
>PVJS01005942.1:0-18147 GCA_004027185.1 Glis glis | reverse complement strand
TTACATGTTTAAGTGCTTGTTAAATTTCACTACTAAAGGCCTGTCACCTCTTTGATGGTTTGTTTGTACCAGGTACTGTGCTAAGAGCTTTAGTTACATATGTCATTTAATTCTCATAACCTTTATTAGTTATCTGTTGCTGGATTACATACTATCCCAAAACTTAGTGACTTAAAACAACAAACAGTCATTATCTCAGAGTTTCTGTGGTCAGTAATTGGGGAGCAGCTTAGCAGAGTTGTTCTGGCTAGGATCTCTAAGGTTGCAGCAAAGGCATCAGCCAGGCTTCAACATCTGAAGGCCTGACTGGGGCTAGAGGGTCCTCGCTCCCATGGCTAGTGACAAGAGACCTCTGTTCCTCCCAGTACGCACTTCTCCAACCTGGGGCTTTTTGAGTGTCCTCGCAACATGGTAGCTAGCTTCCCCAGAATGAGTGATTCAAGACAGGAGAGAGGAAGCCAGTGCCTTTGATGTATGACCTGGTTTCCAAAGTCGCCAATTGTTACTTTCATTTTATTCTGTTTACTAGAAGCAAGTTGCTAAGTCCAGGACACACTCAAGGGAAGGGAATTGGGTTCCACCTCTTGAAGGAAGACATCGAAGAATTTGTAGATATATTTTTAAACCATTACACATCCCTCAGAGATCATTGTTCAACAGTAGTTGTTGTTATATATACTATATTGATGAGAAAAATCACATCACTGCTTATCTAGCCTTATCTCCCACCTCCTGGCCTCTCCCTCTATTCTGCTTGGACCAGCCTTCTCAGTGTTCATCCCAGATAGAGTGTTCATCCTCAGCCATTCATTCATTCAGTAAGTGCTTATTGAATTCCTGCCTTTGTGACAGAACAGACATGGTCCTTGATCATATGGAGCTTACAGTCTTGTCAAGGAAGAGAGAAATCTTTATCAAATAATCACAACTAAATAAGTCATTGTCATTTTGAAAAGTGCTATGAAGAAAAAGTACCCCTGAACCTATTCATGCTGTTGTTCTTACCCATTCCCCAGTGCCACCATCACTCTTCTTACCTAGAAAGAATGCCTGCTTTTTTATATATAAAACTTAACTGTTCTGTCAAAGTCTAAGCTGAGTCCTACTTCAATAAAGTCCGTCCCTTTCCACCTAATATCATTTTTTTTTCAGAACTTTACCCAGTATCACTTTTTTTTTTTTTTTTTTTTTTTTTTGCGGTACCGGGGATTGAGCGCAGGGGTGTTCTACCTCCGCGCTACGCCCCCGGCCCCATTTTTTATACTTTATCTTGAAACCGGGTCTCACGAAGTTGCCCAGTATCACATTTAATGCTTAATCATTTCTTTAATGTGCCCTCCCTCAGCTCCTTGAGGTAGTTTTCCTTAATTCCTCTCCTCCTTATCCCTCACATCCAGTCCCAGCAAATCATGTCATGCTACTATTTCTGCTACCACTGAAATCCAAACCACCGATACCTCTTACCTAGACTACCCAGATTGCCTTCTTTTGATCTCCCTATTTCCAAAGAGCAGCAACAGTAATCTTCCTACAAGTTATCTCTGGTCATGTAATTATCCTGCTTACATCTTTCCTATCACAGCTCAAATATAATCCATATCTTTGTTCTGGTTTACAAAGTCCTGCCTATTCTAGCCGTTTCCTGCATCTCTGGCCTCTCCTTATATGTGTGTGTGTGTGTGTGCGTGCGTGCGTGCATGCGTGTATGTGTGTGTGTGTGTGTATCACATACATATGTAACTTTGTACCATTACCTGTACAAAGCACCAAATAGGTCTGTCTGTCTGTCTGACTCTCTCTCTCTCTCTCTCTCTCTCTCTCTACACACACACACACACACACACACACACACACACACACACACACACACATTTGGTCCTGCACCTGACCTTTTTTCTATTCTTTAAATACACCAAGCTCTTTCCTGTACTGGGACCCTTGCCCTAGTAGTTTCTTCTGCCTTGAAGTGTACCTCATCCAATCTTTGTGTGATTAATTCCTTCTTGTATTTAGATCTTAGTTTAAATTTCATCTCCTCATAGAGGCCTTCTCTGACCTTCTGATCCAAAGTAGCTACCCAGACACTCTTACTAGGTTAACTTATTTTAATTTTCTTCTAATGCTTCTCATCACCTGATATTTTTCTCATATAAAATTGTCTGTCTCTTTACACTGAAATGTAAGCACCACAAGATCCCTGACATCATCACTGGCATATAATAGGTCTTAGTAAATATTTGTTTCATTAATGAATGAATGAAAAGTGGTCTTAAGCCTCTGAGCTTAGCCCTCCTAAAGGGAAAGAAGGGAATGAGAACCTAGGTTCCTGAGTTCCCAGGTTCCTCACTGGACTCCCTTGTCCAGATCAAGCTGCTCCTCGCTCTAGGGGCTCTGTTCAAGTTCTTTGTATAGTACTTAGTACTATCCGATTCCTTTGTTTTTCTGTCACCTTCTACTGGGACGTAAGCTTTATAAGAGCAGAGCCCCATGGTCTTGTTTGCCACTGTCTCCTTGGTGCCAGCAGCAGTGCCTGGCAAAGAGGACGCCAAGCATTTGATGAAGGAATGGTAGGGAATCTGGTTCTGCTTTGCCTAATATCCCCCTGGTGCCTACCACAGTGCTTGGCCTGTGGCAAGCGCCCAGAAACTATGGTGGTTACTCTAGAAGTCCACTCTTGATGTAATTGTTTTGGGTAGATCTGTGTTCTCATCCTAGAATTTGGAGTAGGAAAGCAGTTTGGAACTGAGAATCTTTGAAGGGCATTTTGAGCCACACTGCAAGGCCTGTTATAGTATGATCTCTGCAGCCTGAAATTGAATGTTGTATAGGTTCCCCCAGTCTCCATTCAAGAGAGAAGTCCAGCTATTTAGAATTCTATCCCTAAGTAGCAGAAGGGAAGCCACATTTTATTTTTATTCAATTCCTATTTTAATACATTCATTGCATCAGTCAGTGAGTCAGTGGGTATTTATTGAGCCCCTTCAGGGTACAAAGTAGTGCTTTGGCTGAGTTATTGAGTTTGAAATATTAATCACATTATTAAACCAAAACCAAATCCCCAAGTAGCTGAAAGTGCTGTTCAAGTTGTCGGGGTATAGTTCCTGTAGACTGTATTTTGTGATGATGGGCTTTTACTTTATAATATATGTTCCCAGTTGGACAGGAACAGAAGTTCAGTTAAATAACTGAGGTGTTATATTTTACCAAAATGAAATTTTGAAGTGGTCCTTGATCATTAGCTTTTTTCCTGTCTAACTGTTGAAGGATTGTGTGGTAATCACTGCATCTTTTGGGTAATTTAAGATTTTTGGATCTTGTAGCTGCCAGGACTAGGATAAAGAATAATACTTGCCTTTCCCTCTTTGGCTCTAATTTAAATTGGGCAGGGAAAGAAGGAGTATTATTGCTGCTTCCTGAATCTCAACTCTATCCAAGGTACTTTATATAGTTCCTCTACTCCTGTGAGCTGATAGGGTACCTTCACATAATCAACCATAGTTTGTAAAGGAAGCATGTACTCTAAAAGTTCTGTTTTCATTGTTTGTTAACTCTTTTCCTTCCAGATTTCTCTGTTGACTTCTGCAGTAAACCACCTCAAAGCCAATGTTAAGTCAGCTGCAGACTTAATTAGCCTGCCTACCACCGTAGAGGGACTTCAGAAGGTAAGCGCTAAGAATGGGTACCGAGGTTAACCTATTGCTGGAATTCTAGCTTCTTGCAAGTTTTCTTTGAAAGCCTGGCATTTGAGATCAGCTGCTCTGAGAGGGCAGTAATAGAACGTATCACTGTGTGTTCTAAACAGTTCAGAACAACTTTGTTTCGGTCTGGTTAGTCAGACCTTTAATTTGCAAGAAGTTATGTTAATTATAGCTTACATGAGCTCACACCTTTTTATTTGTCTCTCAGGTCCCAGATTTGCTTTGCTGGGACTCTTGTTAGCATATATGGGCTTGCTTTTTTTTTTCCTTTTTCTTCTATCGGGTACTGGGGATTGAACCCAGGGGCATTCTACTGCCAAGCTACACCCCCAGGCCTTTATTTTTATTTTGAAACAGGGTCTAAGTTGCCAAGGTTGGCCATGAACCTGTGATCCTCCTGTCTCAGCTTCCTAAGTACTGGGATTACAATCATGCACCACCATGCCCAGCTGGGGTTGCTTTTTAACACTTGCCTTTTCAATTTGTCATTCACATTGTCTTCATGAAAGCAAACCAGTTATACATGAGTGTTGCTCTAAATCTCTACTATTTTCCATGGTTGAGAAAGAATTGGTTTTAAAAGGGGGGGAAGGGGAACCTAAGGGAAATGCAAAAATTAAAACTTTAGGGAATGGGTATTGCCAAGGATGTGAAGCAAAAGATACTTTCAAACATTCCTGCTGAGAGTATAAACTGGAAAAAGTCACTTTGGAGAGCAATTTTCTATTATTTTGTCACATGCTCTAAGCAATTCACTCATAGGTATATATGTAGACTCAAGGGCCCAGGCAAACAAGTTGTTCAGAATTTCTCTTAACTTGATTCCTAGGATTCAGGCCTAGAGCAGGAGGCAAGGACTGACCAGATGGATGGTACTCAGGAATCCTTAGAATCGAATGGGAAGAGTGGATGAGGTGGGAAGGGGAAAGAATGTGCCTAATTGAACACAAGGAGATTCATCCCTGCAGCAGAAAATGGAAGAAATGTTTCAGGAGTAAGAGAACTCCAAACAGTGGATATTAAGTCTAGGATCCTTAACTTTTAAAAGTTAGTGTATACCAGGCATGGTGGCACACGCTTGTAATCCCAGTACGTGGGAGGCTGAGAATGGAGCATCCCGGTTCGTGGCCAGACTCACCTACTTAGTAAGGCCCTCCCTAACTTAGTGAGACCCTGTTTCAAAAATAAAGAATAAAAAATAAGGCTGGGGGTGTAGCCCAGAGGTAGAATGCCCCTGGGTTCAATCCCTGGTACCACAAAAATAAATAAATAAATGTTAGTGTATGATAAGTTTAATTTGATTATATCCCAGGCTTGGTCTATAAGCATGTAAGTTGTCTCCACAGCAGAGTAAGACATTTCTAAGCCATAAACAAAAACAATATTTGCTATTTTTTAGCCACAGCATCAGTGTGTGCCATCGTTCCCAAGGGTCAAATGGAGAAAAGGTAGGCTTCAGCCAGGCATGGTTGACATGCCTGTAAAATCCCAGTACTTGGGAGGCTGAGCCAGGAGGATTGCAGGTTTGCAATCAGCTTCAGCAACTTAGACTCTCAGCAACCTAGCGAGATCCTGTTTCAAAACAAAAATAAAAAGGGTTGGGAGTGTAGCTCTGAAGTAGAATGCGCCTGAGTTCAATCCCTGGTACCACAAAAATAAAAAAAGGTAGGCCTCAGTAGCCATTAATACAGATACAAATCTGGCAATTTTGCATTAGAAAAGGAAATTGACTTATTCTTGCATTTAATTCTACAAACATTTATGGAGCTTCCTCCAGTGTGTAGCAGGCACTTTGCAGTTGGTGGAAATACTAGTTTCAGAGTTTCATTCCAGGGTTTGCATGGCTTTGTCAGCTGCTTTCTTAAAAAAAATTACTAAACAAGAGCTTACTATCTTCCTGTGTCCTGATAGGCTCATACATTCAGCCAGTGAGTATTCTCTAACAGTAGGTATCTTTGAATGCCTGTAGCTTTTGTAACAACAGAGCTTACATAGCATCCCAACTTAGAGACTTCTACTCTGTATGTTGTCTCTTTGCAAATCCTTGCATTGATAATTGCTAGGCACTGCTTTTATTACTAGTGGCTCAGTTTTGAAACAGTAAGTCATCCCAAATACCTAACTTTAATGTATGTCATGTGATCTTTTTTCAATGTTGAAAATATTGCTTCTTATTCTCTTGGGTTCTTGTATATCAGTGTAATAAAAATATTAGCTTGGTTAAAAATACTAATGTGACACTATAAATTGTCAACATGTCTTTATAAAAAGCCAGAACCAACCAAATAGAAACACTCTTTTGGCTGTTCCCTTGGAACAGGGCTTTTCTTTTCTTTAGGAAAGATTTTATTTTCCTCTAGAAAAAGTCCTTTAAATTCAGAAACTGGCTTGGTTTTGTATATAAAGAGAACTATATCTATTTACAGAGAGTGTGTGTGTTTCCTGTTAATTGTCTCAGTGTAAGTTACATGAAATTGGTAGTTGAAGATATTTGAAGTAATTAAAAACACTGATCTACATTAGGTTAGTGTTTAATGTAAATTAAAATCACAATATACCCCCCAGTACTTGGGAGGCTAAGACAGGAGGATCTCAGGTTTGAGTCCAGCCTCAACAACTTATCAGGACAGTCAGCAACTTAGCGAGACCCTGTTTCAAAATAAAAAGAGATGGAGGTGTAGCTTAGAGGTAGTATGTACCTGGGATCAATCCCCAGTACCAAAAAAAAAGAAGAAAAATCACAATATACCACTATACTTCCATTAGAATGGCTAAAATTGAAAAGACTGACGGTACCAGTATTAGGATATGGAGTAACAGGAACTCTTTTACACTGCTGGTAGGACTCTAAAATAGCATAACTATTTTAGAAGACAGTGTGGCAGTTTTTCTCAAAGGTAAGCATAAGCCAGGCATGGTGGTGCATGCCTATAATCCCAATACTTGGAAGGCTGAGACAGGAGAATCGCAGCTTCAAAACCAGCATGGACAACTTGGCAAGACCCAAGATACTAAAGAAGGAGCCTAGGAGTGTAGCTCAGTGGTAAAGTACCCCTGGTTTCAATCCCCAGTACCACAAAAAAGTAAAAATAAAAAGTGAAACATAGATCTGCTATAGAATCAGCCATTCACCTCCTAGAGAAAGCATATGGTAAAGGGAAATGAAGGCGTAAGTCCACATGAAGACTTAGACATAAAGATTTGTAGCAGCTTTATTTGTAATAGTCAAATACTGAAAACAACCTAAATGTCCATCAACAGGTGAATAAACAAACTGATATAGCCGTACAGTAGAATGCAGCATGCTGAGTAGCTACAACATGAATGAGTCTCAGTTATGCTGACTGGAAGAAGCCATACTGTAAAAAGTGCATACTCATTCGCTGGTTCTACTTATGTAAAGTTCTAGAAAATGCACACTGGTGCATGGTGATAGGAAGTGGATCAGTGGCTGCCTGGAGGTAGAGAGGGAGGAATTACAACAGGGCAGGGAGAACTCTGGGGCAGTGAATGTTGTCTTGTTTGTGGTAATGGTTTTACAGGTGTGTTTGTGTCAGAATGATCAGATTATACATTTTGAGTATGTGCAGTTTATTGCATATCAGTTATATCTTAACAGAGCTATTGAAAAGGGGGGAAAATTGACATTTCTACATGTTTCTCTTCAGAGTGTTGCTTCTATTGGCAATACTTTAAACACTGTCCATCTTGCTGTGGAGTCAATACAGAAAACCATGGATGAACACAAGAAAACCATGGAACTACTGCAGAGTGATATGGTAAGGAGATCAGCAAATGCTACAGAAAGGCAGCATGCTCCTGCTCGCCCCTTTCTGTGTGAGGCCTGATACCAGCTTTCCACTGATCCGAACAGACCCTCTGTGCGCCTGTTAAAAAGAGCTAGTAAGCAACATGTACTGATTAGTCTATGGTCTGTAAAGTAAGCAGGTAAGGGAGAGAGAATTAGCTTAATCTTTTGCAAACATGGAGGAGGAAGAGATAGGATAAAGCACATTTCCTGAGAATAGAATGGGTAGAGTGGAAAATAGAAAAGAAGGAAAGGGAAATGGAGAATTACCTTGATGTATTGCTATATAGCAAACCATCTCAAAATGAGTTATTATTTCTCACTGTTCTTAGCATCAGGAATTGGGGCAGGGCTCTTAGACTCCCAAGTACTGAGAAGCCAAGGGAGGAAGCTTCTGGAGGATGAAGGGCCATCTACAACTCTAGCCAGGTATCAGTGGAACGCAGCCATGTGTGATCTCAGCTATGCCACAAGAACAGGAGAACCACCACTACCACCTCCCGAGTTGAGCACAATCAACTCGCAGAACCGCGAGAAATAATTAAGTTGTTGTTTTAAGCCACAAAATTTAGGGATGATTTGTTATACAGCAACAAATAGCTGGAATGGATGTAAACCCCTGCAGTGCCCAGGAATTGTTTTCAGTGTCTCTGGGTCTCCTAATGCTGCTGCAAGTATAAGCCATCCAGAGTCATTCAGAGACCTTAATTAATCACTTAGTGGGTAACAGCTCCATGAAGGATTCATGAAGGGTAAAAGAGGATGGCACAGCCCTTTCTGTCTTATTAGAGAGATGAGTTATAGATACATGAAATCAGGATGATTTAAGGCATACAAAAGTTTCCTCAGAACCAATAATCTTCCTTGATATTTAGTGGGGCTAACTCAAGGGGAAAAGTATTGATCTAGGTGTCCAGACAGCTGCTTCTCGTTCCATCTGCCACTGAGTAATTGACCCATATAAATAAAGACCCCTCTGACTCAGCAGTAATTAACCCCCCCCCATGTTCTTTTGTGTGTGTATGTGTGATACTAGGGATTGAACCCAGGGGCATTCTACCTCTGAACTGAACTCCCAGCCCTATTTTATTTTTTATTTTGAAACAGGGTCTCACTAAGTTGCTGAGGCTGGCTGAAAACCTGAGATCCTCCTGTATCAACCTCCCAAGTACTGGGATTACAAGCATGTGCCACCATGCCTAGCTAATTAACCATTTTCTAAAATTCTTTTTCCTAAATGAAAAATTCCTTCTTTCTAGAAATAGGTTTTCCCTTCTTTTGTCTTTAATATTGCCCTTTTTCCCCCTCATAAAACCAGGGTTGATAAATGCTTAGCATGTCAGATTTCAAGGAAAACAATTTATTTTCACCATTACATTCTATTGTAATTAAGTCTACCTCTTGGCTGCCAATGGTAATCCTCCTACTGGCATGCTTTATGCTAAGTCACAATTACAAGCTGTAAAGGATTAAGCCATGCAGTTCTTCCCACTAATAGAAAAAAATATAGATAAGCATGTTATACTTCAGTCTCTGCAAAGAGAGAATAGAGCAATGGGGAAGGAATGAGTTGGTCACAGAAACATTCTAGTGATTCCATAATTTCTCTTGGAGTATAAGTTATGGGGGAGCAAAGAAGTGGTTTCTAGGGAGTTCATTCCATTAAGAGACTAAGAAGCAGACTAGGGAGATCCCAGTGTTTTGGGGTAATCTGGGTGCTACTGGTCCAGCCAATGTTTCAAGCTAGGCATTCCAAAAAGTCTGTGATGTCCTCAGGGCCTAGCACAGGACTGATCTGATCGCACTGTAGATTCTTAGAGAATGGTTGTAGATTGAACTGTGGGTGCACCCTGAGGGAGGATAAAATGTGTTGAGACCATCCCAGATGGTTAAGAAGACCTAGTAATTACTCGTTGCCTACACTGACCTCTATTTGTATTGAAGGATCAGCACTTCTTGAAAGAGACCAGTGGAAGCAACCAGATCATTGCATCACCTTCAGCTACTTCAGAACTTGACAGTAAAACCCACAGTGAGAATTCCAAACAGGTACTTTTGGTCTCTGGACCATGATGGGCTACGGAGGCAGCCTGGAGTGTGGGCTTCACGCTGTGGTGCCTCAGCAGGCGCCTCAGGCATCTGTTCACCTGTCTTGGGATCCAGAGTGCTGCCCTGTCTCCTTTGGTTCTCTGCTTTTTTCCCTGCATGTCAATCAGCAAAGTAAATTCCTTTTCACATCTTAAAAGACATAGAATGACCAGATTATCCTGAAACTCTACGAAAAATAGCAATCTGGGCAAGTCAAAGATGGATGGATAGCAGATTAATGCAGAGTGATGGCTATTTTGAGCCACAGTAAATTCTAAGAATGTTAGGAAGCATATCCTTGAAAATTGGGATTTTCTAAAGTCTAAAGAGGAAAGGCAAGAGGGGAGAAAAACTGATACTGAGTTCAGAATCACATTAAAGAGAATAAAGGAAATCTTCACTAAGAAGAATTTCTGTCCTGAGTTTAATGCCCTTTAAAACCTATAGTCATCATTTCTTTTTAAGTAGCAATCAGTACTAGAAAATGTCAATAAAAATAATTGAATCATGTACTAAATAATGCACTACTTGTTATGGTTTTGTTACGAGCCAATTCAGTAATTGGTATTGTTCCTAAGGTAGTTTTGTTCTGATAAATTAGGTTAATCGGACTTTCAGTTAATAATCCAGCAGGCTTTCCTGCCAGCAGGTAAACATTGAGCAATCAATTCCCAAACTTTGCACTTTCTAGGACCAGAGAGTGAATCGTGTAGGTAGTTTTCTTTCCTCTTTCCCCTCCTTTCTAGCTGAGGTCAATCAATTCCCGAGGGAGTAAACCGGGAACAATTTAGAGTGGAAGGGACAAAATAAAGACAGACAATTGACGGTCACAACCTGGAAAAGGAGTTTACTTCATCAGTAACTAGACATAATAATGGTTGTTTGGTGCTATTGACCTGTTTGTCTAATATGCATCTTTTAGCTGGATTCTGCAACTTGCTTTATTTCCACTCTAGGACATCCTGTACCTTCATAACTCTTTAGAGGAGGTAAACAGTGCCCTAGTGGTATACCAGAAACAGAATGACCTTAAACTCGTGGGGATGAATGAGACACTCAGTAATCTTACCCAGAGAGTCAACCTGATAGAGAGCGATGTGGGTGCTCTGAGCAAAGTAGAAAATAGAGCAAACCTGACCTCCAGCGTGGTAAGCCTTTTCAAATCTTTTGTGACATGTTCTGTGTTGCGCTGTTTATTTTTACCTAGATGATACTCCACTACTTTTTAAGAACAGTCTTCTGGCATATTTGAGAGGCTGTGCATTTGTATTATGCTTAGTCCGTGTCTCTAATCCTCACACTAGCTCTGTGATGTGAGTGGCACAGGCATTGCTAGTCCAGATTTGGAAAGGGAGATGTGGAGGGATCAAGTTGCCAAGACCTCACCACAAGTTGTGGGCAGAGATGACAAGTCTCTTATTATGTTACCAGTGCCTCGTGTGGTAGGGAAAGGCTGGCACATATTTCCAAAGGAGGTTTTCTGGGTCTTTTTTTAAGGTGTTAGAGGTGGGAGTAGTGACAGTGTCAGTTACCAAAAATCTTTTTCCATTTCTTTAAACCTGAATTTGGCTTTTAGATTTATCCTGCTTCTGTTGGCACCGTAGGAGGAAGTCTTTGTATGTAATATCAGGAAATCCATTTAAAGCAGATCAGGTCAGACCAGCTCAACTTCTGAGATCATTGAATCCAGTATTTTACATGTAAGGAAACTGAGTGACCTACCAAGTCACTGATGCTGGCCGAACCTACAGTTTACTTGTTTTCATGGTCTCATGAATAGAATGTGTTTTTGTTTTTTATCACCTTTCACATATACATTGTGCTGGGATCCCTGTGGATTGTTTCTTAACAGCTGAAGGCCCCAAACTTAAAAGATTTCATACAACAAAGACACGGGCATATATTTTAAAATGGAAACCAAATACAGGAAATTATAAAGTAAATTCAAGTAGCCACCAAGGCTGGAAGCAAACCCACAAGTAAGGTCAAACTGGCACATGGCAAGGAATGTTTGAACTGGTTCTGCCACAGTGGCACCTTGGCAAGTTGCCTGGATGTGGCTTTGAAAGGTGGAGTAGGAAGACTGACCTGTCCCCCTCCAGCACCCCTTCTTGCTTTACAGAGGTGTATAATTTACTACAAAGCTGTGAAGATTAAAGGAGTCCTATTTTTAAAAGTCCTTTTGAACTCAGCTAATCTAAGCAGGGGCTAGAACCCTTGGATGATTTGATGAATATTATGCCTTGAAGATTTTCAAGGCTTACTATGAAAACTTACCACCCCCAAACTCCCCTTACTATCCCTGTTCTCCAGTTTCATTTTTCTCCAACAGATAATTGGTAATAGTACCCATCAGTCCTACTGTTTCTTCCAGTAGCATTGTATCCAGCCTGTCTCTGGGTACAAATTCTATTACCTTTCCTACTTTGAAGTTTTAAAGTTTGTGACTGAAACTAGAAGCACCAGTTTCCACTTTGTTTCTCTGTGGACTTCTCCCTCTGTCTTCCCATTCTCTCATTCTGCCATTTCTGTTGAAAGTGGTCTGAGACCCTTTAAATAAGTTTGACCAATTTGTTTAAAAATTACTAGATGCTACTCAAGTTTTAATGATTATCTTTAATCTTTTCCTCTTGTCCTTTTTGCCCTCTAAGATGGGTGATAGAGCTGCCACTCTGAAAAGAGAGTCTTTGGATCAAGTGACCAACAGAACTGATACCATAAAAACTCAAAGCATAAAGGTAAATAAACAGAATGCTTACTCTGAAGTAAAAATAAGTGTATCAGCCTCTCTGTCTCATGGCCTGCTGCTTTCTTCTCAAAAGGGACACTTTGGAGCCGGGCATGGTGGCGCACGCTTGTAATCCCAGTACTTGGGAGGCTGAAACCAGAGGATCTGGGTTGGCGACCAGCCTCAGCTACTTAGTGATGCCCTCCGCAACTTAGTGAGACCCTGTTTCAAAATAAAGAATAAAAAAATAGGGCTGGGTGTATAGCTCAGAGGTAGAATGCCCCTGGGTTCAATCCCCAATACCGCCAAAAAAAAAATAGGGGGCACTTTGGTCTCACATTGCTAAAACTGTAAGACAAAGCAATTAGTAAATTAATATATTAGTGAATATTGTATCAGGTACCTGCCTTGTGCCAACCTGCGATGGCCACAGTGATCAGGACAGACACATAACCATTATTCTGGTGAGCTCAAAGTCCATCAGTCAAAAAATCATTAACAGAAGTGAACAGATAATTGATCACAAGTCTGATAAGTGCTACAGAGGAAATGTATAAGGTATAATGAGAGGGTTCACAGAGATCAGAAAGGCTTCCCTAGGGAAATGACTTTCAAGCTAAGATAGTTATCTGTACTAATGATGGGGGGCAGAGGCATAGATAATCTAAAAATGGTGTTCAACTTCAAAATCATTTCCTATTTTAGATTGCAGTCTCAGTACATTCATAGTCCATTTAAGCCAGTCTCTTCATCTGTACCTTCTCCTTTTTTGTTCTTCCCAGACATATTGTCAAGATAAAATAAGCAATCTGATCACATTGTGATATCCCAGGAAAGAAAGTTTGATTGTAGCATTCTCTAGTTGTTTAACATTATTTGTAACCCCTGGGCTAAGGTAAAGGGAAAGCCTGGAAGATTGTGACTGGGTGACTGCAGTGCCATCTTAGATGCATGTTGCGCTTGAGACGTTCAGAGAAAGTGAGCTTGGACTGGAACCATAGTACATGCAGCTTCTGATGGAATGATTTTTGTCTTTATTTTTTCATCCTTAGCAATTTTGTATTAGATAAAGTCATATATTTAATATTTTAATGCATCATAAGCTGGGTTTTATTGAGTTTTCTAACTGCTTCTATAATTTTTTAACCTCCCTTAGAGAATGACAAGAAAATTTAAGAACCAGATTCATATGTTGAGCACAATTGATTACTATCAGAAAGTAATAGTGATTTTAGCAATAGTTCACATTATAACAGTGAATATCAGAACCTAACACCATTGCACACTTTCACCTAAAGTTCTTGGCTTTACTTTCAGACCCTTTGTGTTTTTAACTGTCATCCAGTGTTTCAGTCCCCTTGTACCTCATCTAAGCATCCTACAGATGCAGTGTGTTCTTACCACTAATTCTTCAAGCATTGAATACCTAGTTTTCATTATATAGGTTCATAATGGAGTTCCCAGTCACCTACTATACAGTAATTATAAAAGTAGAAATAAAGATAGAAGAGAAAGAAGTAAACACATATTGAATAAAAGAAATGTGAAGCCGTGCGTGGTGGTGCGTGCCTATAATCCAAGTACCTGGGAAGCTGAGACAGGAGGATTGCAGGTTCGAGGACAGCCTCAGCAATGTAACAAGACTCATAGCAACCTAGTGAGACCCTGTTTCAATAAACTGGGGTGTAACTAAGAGGTAGAATGCCCCTGGGTTCAATCTCCAGTACCAAAAAGAAAAAAAAAAGTAAAGAAATGTGAGATGAGCTGATGTTCTAATAAACACAGGATCAGGTCTTAACACACACTTGTGTAAGCAGTTAGAAACTAGCCTCATAGAAGCCAGACTTTTCTCACTTTATAATTAAATATTTTAATTTGCCGCTCTAGATCATCCTGAGAATGAGGCAAATTGTGGGGGGAAAGCTTTTTTTAAAGATAAAAGTAAGACTTTGATTTAGAAATATTACTGCTCCTTCTTTATGTTCCTGACAGTTGCCACCACCAGTTAAATCATCACTATCATCACCACAGGGGAACAGAGGGAGGTACAGGGGAATACTTGTGGTTTGTTTGTGTTCAGCTGTGCTTTTGTTATTGTTTTGTTTTTGTTTTTGTTTTTTTAAGGTGGTAAGAGCATAAAGCTCTGCCTCAAGTGGTCTGGTCACAAGGGCATGTGAGATATTCAGGATGGTTATTTAGTTAGTGTGAAATAGCTCCTGGAAAACAACAGCTTCCTCATTTAGGAAATGGATGTCGCACAGGCACCTGAGCAAGGGTACATTTCCTTTACTGCTGACCATGCATGCCTTCCCCCATCAGCCAAATGTTCACAGTGAATCAGATCATCTGGAGCATAATGTTCCCTTAATGGTCTAGTCTCAAATCCAGCTCGACACTCATCAACACCAAGCACCAGAGAGATCCCTAGTATTTGTTGATTCATTCCTTCATTGCCTTTAGAAAGAACCTACTGAGGGTCAAGTACTACATGCTAAATAGACTCTGGGAACATAGTGGAGACCCAGGTGAGATCTACCACCTTCAACCTTCTGTGATATTTATTTTGGACAGAAAGAAGATAGTCCAAATTCTCAGGTATCCAAGCTACGAGAGAAACTGCAGCTGATCAGTGCCCTCACAAACAAACCTGAGAGCAACAGGCCTCCAGAGACTGCAGACGAAGGTGAGCTAGCTTCTGAATATTTCACGCAGGCCCGGGAAGCTTGCTCCCCACAGAGGGAGTGGGGAAGGTGTCCAGCAGCACGATCGTGCCGAGTGAGTGATGCCTGAGTGCCCCGAGATGAAGCTGATGCACTTTGCTTTCATTTAGAAGAAGCCCATTTTGCACATGATTTGTGCTCTAGTCTATTAAGGGAGGAATGGGTAATGTTTAGCTGGAAAATGACTTCTCCATGCTGTCTGCATCCAATTATAGGCAAAAATGTTACTGTCGTAGTGTGTATTACACCAGCCCTAAATGCTGTTTATGGGAATCTTTTCACTTCTAAAAAGTGCATAAAATTTACTTAAAAATAAATATTAGTTCTTCTGGGAATTATTAACATATAATGATGGGATTATTGGATTGGGAGGGAACTTGGCTTTAGGTAGGGACATAGCTAATTAGTATTAGCAGATGCATTAGCCTCCACTAATTTAGACCCTATCAGGACATAACAAATGCACTGGACTCTTGTTGGCTTTGACCCCTCCTCCTTACAGGTATTTTTCAGAATTCGAAAAGCAGTACAACCTCTCTTGAACTCGCATGGGTGGGAAGCGGAACTACAATGGGAGGCCTTGTCCTAACACTGTTCTACATAATCTCATGGGTAGCACTGTTAGCACCAGCTTGGCTGGTAGATGTACCAGGCTTATTACACATCTCCCAGGATGTCAAAAGATCTTTAATGTCCAACTGCTATGCTGTTGTCACTTGACAGCTTAAACTCTTACCATCTAAACATGTGTAATGCTGACTTGTACCACAGCTTGATTATCTCTTACCTGAAATGTTTGGGACCAGAAGCAGTTCAGATTTAGGATTTGGGAATATTTGCATATACATGAGATATTTTTAGTACACCGTCATTTTGATCGACCCTTCACATGAGGTCATGTGTGGAATTTTCTACTTGCTGTGTCATGTTGGCACTCAAAAGTTCTGGATTTTGGAGCATTTCAGAGTTTTGAATTAGGGATGCTCAAACTATTTAACATATTCCAGTGGAACTGCTTCAGACCTTAATGTAATGCTGGTTCATCTTCACTTGCCCATAAACATCTCAAGCCAAGCCTTTAACGTCATATAGTCACTATGCTACTTAATTCTCAACTATTCCTCTTAAATTAGATACAGGTGCAATTGCGCTAAAATGTGACTTTCATTACTATAGTTCAATGGGTGTTAATTTGATTATAATAAAGTGTATGTGTTTGACACAGAGCAAGTACAGAGTTTCACATCAAAGCCATCAGCATTGCCAAAATTGTCACAGTTTTCTGGAGACCAATTGGAGAAAGCTGCCCAACTAAGACCTATCTCCCTCCCAGGAATTTCTAGCATTGACGGTAAATTTTTATATTGTGGGATAATGGTGGGAATGTTCAAAGTAACAATTTTTTAATGTTTTTTAACCTGTAAAAAAATATATATAACATTTATTGAGTACTTCCTGTGGGCCCGATACTTGATATGCATCATGTCATATAATACGGATAACCATCTTGTAAACATAGGTATTTATGTATTGTACCCATTTTATTGATAGGGAAATTGCCTAAGTTCAAACAGCACATAATTGGTTGAGGCTGTCTGACACCCAAGCTTGCACACTTAACCAGTGTACCATATTGTCTCTCTTTTAATGCTTCTATGGTCTTCATTCATTTACTAAGTGCCTCATTAGACCACATGCTAAGCAATGAAACTACAGCATAAGATACAGTGTCAGCTGGGTGTGGTGGCACATGTCTGTAATCCCAATACTTGAGAGGCTGAGACAGGAGGATTGCAGATTCGAGGACAGCCTCAGCAATTTAGTGAGGCCCTCAGCAAATTAGTGAGACCCTGTTTCACACTAAAAAATAAAATGGGACTGGGCGTGTAACTCAGAGGTAGAACACCCTGGGTTCAATCCCCAGGACCATTAAAAAGGAAAAAAAAAAGCCAGGCATGGTGGCACACACTTGTAATCTCAGTATCTGGGAAGGTGAGACAGGAGGATCACAGGTTCACGGCCAGCCTCAGCAACTTGTGATGCCCTCTGCAACTTAGTGAGATCATGTTTCAAAATAAAGAATAAAATAGGGCTGGGGGTATAGTTCGGAGGCAGAATGCCCCTGGGTTCCATCCCCAGTAACACACACACACATAGTATAGTTTAGTGTAGAGGGCGTATAAGCAAGTACAATACTGTGAGATTAACAAAATAAAGTAAAAATTGACCCTGTTTTTCAGGGCCTTTCAAAAAAGAGGGCTGAAGATCAGCAAAGTAAACTTTAGTAAGAAAGATAGGAATCATAGAAAAATATGTGTGGCTTATTTCCAAGAGTACATTCTACTTGTGATGTTAAGACCTTCTGACTTCACATTTACTAACTGCCTGGAAAATCACCCATTCCTACCCAACTTACCTTTCTCCTTTTCTGGCTTTTCACTTTGGCTTAGCTATCATTCCACCAGGGAACATTTCTTCCCAAGGCTGGAGTAGGCTCCTCCTGTTTGCTATTATTTGTGTTTGCCTGCATCTAGCACCTGTCATTCTTGTAATTTCCTATGGAGATACAAAATTTAACTTCTATGGATTGTTCACTCCCAGCCTCTAGCACAGAGCCTGGTACACACAAGTATTTGTTAAATGAATGAATGTGTTGTTACTGCTGCAATTAATGCTTAAAGCATAGAACACTTAAAGATTTATATCACCATTTAAATGCAATCACTTTTTTCCCCTATCCCTGATTTTTTTTTCCTTTTATTTTCTGGGGTAAGGAAAGAGTACAGCATTTAAGGCAACACAAGTTGCCTCCTCCCAGTCTCCATTATTACCTCAAGAATTGATGAGAATGAATGGGGGAAAGACTGCGAGATTAAGGAATAGCCGTCTTCACATTTGCACGTCAATCCTCACTACAGGCCTTAGACACTTTTGAATGACTGTATTTTTCAAATGACCTGAAGAAGCAACCATTTTTATTTGAATACTGTTACCAAGTGCATAGCATGTTGTATAAACTCATGACACACGCACACACACACACACATACACACACATTGTTTTTCCATCCAGCCATGTTGTATAAACTCATCACACACACACACA
>PVJS01005941.1:39108-62062 GCA_004027185.1 Glis glis | reverse complement strand
CGCTCTCTCTCTCCCTGTCTCTCTCCCTCTCTCTCTCTCTCTCTCTCTCTCTCTCTCTCTCTCTCCTTAGTGAGGCCCTCTGCAACTTCGTGAGACCTGGTTTCAAAATAAAGTATAAAAAATAGGGCTGGGGGCGTAGCGTGGAGGTAGAACGCCCCTGCGTTCAATCCCCGGTACCGCAAAAAAATAAAATAAAATAAAATAAAATAAAATAAAATAAAAGTTAACTTCTGTGTAATTATAATGTTATATTTGTGTTTCCCAAATGTTAAAATACAAAGACTAAAATCAAGCTCCCCTCAAAAAAAAAATAGAGAGGGCCCTTCACTCCTATAAAACTCCATACTCCCTTATCCTCTTCTCCCTGTCCAAAATCCTTATGGATAAAAATTATCAAACATCCAGAAAAGGATATCATCTCACTCCCATACTAGAGGAAGACACACACATGTCCCTCTCTCAACAGGAGTTCTCCAGATTTCTTTTACATTTCTCTTGGGAGCTTGCATGTTTTCCTCATAAAACTCTCCTCACCTCTGAACAAGTCCTACAGTTACTACATGAAGCATGGCTCCAGGGTACTTTCTAAGACTATAATCCTACAGAGACCCATTTCTTCTCATTTTGCTTTACCTTCTTTATCCTTTGTATTCCATCCCATGTCCCTATTTCCCAGGTCTGAGTAAAAATTCAAACTCCTTCCCCATGATAGATCAGCTGATGTGAAATTGTTTTATGCCTCCCTGTTGGAATTACACTGGACACTGCTAGGGCCTCTACACTGTAGCCAGTCAGAGGACTCTGATAAATATAAAAAAAAAGACCCCCGGCTATTACACCTCTAAACCTATAAAAGATTTAAAAATTCTCCTAAAAAATCCCCTACAGGGGCATCAGAGAAGTAATGGGCTTATCCTCATTAATTCTTCTTTCCTCTATTATGGGCCTAATGGCTAAGAACTGCCTCCTAACAGCATCTAGCTATAATGGCACCATACTTACTGTGGGTGCTCCCTTGATACTCCACTGTTGGACTAACTGAAGCCTGCCTAAATTTCCCATCATATGGACAAAGGAATCTACCACAGTGGATCAAAGAGCCAGGTTTAAAAACCTAACACAGGAAAAACAACCAAAATTTTTCTATCATCTTGCCACATGCTACTCTACTAGACACTGGTACCTATAAATGTAAAAAATGGAAATGGAAAAATTAACCGAATCTACCCTACCAGGAGGAGCCTCTTGGTCTGGTACTCTTTTGGTATACAAAAATTCAACTCCTTTATTTGTCCAAGTTATTCTAAACCCTACTTCTGCTCTCTGTAGTACTAATTTCTGGACTTACATGGCAGAAAATGTACTAAAGACATCTTCCTTCTGTATGTTCAAGCCAAATTCAGCTAAACAATTCTGACCTCACATCTAATTGGTCTTGGCTTAACAGAACAAGGAATCCAAAAACAGACAAATCTTAATCTAATGATGCTCCTGGGTTTTAATGGCCATACTCATAACATTCACAGTAGTTTCAGGAAGCCCCATTCCAATGACAATGATTGTTCCAGGAGACTGTCTACATATAAAACCAGTGTCATGTGACCTTAAATGTAATCACACCATAAATAGCCCAATGATCTCCTTAATATCCAGAAGCTAGGGATAATAGGACATAGGAGGGACTCCAGACAAAGATGGTGAAAACCTCAGATGAGTAAAAAAAGGCAACCTAATTGAGGGAGCTGGGAGAGGGGAAGAGGGAAACACCCTAATGCTTAGGATGTACATACACAAATATATCAAAGTCAACTACTATGCTGAGCAGGAGAAGGAAGGAAGGGAGAGAGAATGGGGGTGGCAACTGGGGGAGGGCTAATTGACCAATGTGTGCATGTATACTTCTATCACCCTGAAACCCATCAAGATGTATGATTGCAATTCACTAATAAAAAAAATAAATAAATAAATAGTCCAATCCCAACAACAGAGGTAAGCCTACCCTCACATTGGTCAGTCTTTTATTTTAATTTTTCTCATTCCACCATTCCCAAGGGATATCAGGGTTGTTATGTTGGCAAACTCGGAATGATTTTACCTTCTCCACTGTTATAAACCCATTCATGGGTCACACGCTCCCTCTACTCTGACTGTAATAGCAATTTACATCTCTGGTCTCCAGCTCTTGTTGCGGGGTTGTCAGCCACTTTATTGGCCATCCCTGGATTAATGGTAGGTGCTTATATTCAAATAAGTCAGCTGGCTTGTCTAATCATCAAGATGGTTAACCACACAGCCCTAACTTTGGCTGCAATCAATAAATAATTAGGTGAGGTACATCAGGCTAGAGAACATCATGCTAAGCGATATTAGTAAGTCACTAAGAGTTAAAGCTTGGATGTTCCCCCTAATCTGTGGGAGCTAGATAGAATGAGACGTAGAAGGGACTTAGAAGGGAAGAAGAAGAAATCTTTAGATGGACAAAGAAGGTGACCTAACTGAGGGAGTTGGGAGGGGAATGGAGGGAAACACACTATAGCACATGATGTATATACACAAACCTATAAGACTCAATCACTATCCGGAGCATGAAAAGGAGGGAAGGGGGAGGGAATAGGGTGGGATTGGAGGGAGGGCTAAATGTGCAATGTGTGCATGTATGATGTTCATACCCTGACATATATCAAAATGTATAATTACAATGCACCAATAAATGAACAAAAAAAGTTAAAAAAAAATAGGGCAACAATTGATTACCTGCTCTTACTCCCTCATTTGGCATGTCAGGAATTTCCTGGAACATTTTGTTTTAATATTACCGAAAATTCAAAAAGGATAGCCAGTTTAATATCTGATATGCAAAAACAACTAGATAATATCCACCAATCAACAGGAATCTTCAGATATGGTTCCTCCTGGATAGCATGGCTCCTACCCTTTCTAACTTCTTTACTCATTTTCCTCCTTTTCCTACTTTTTGAGCCATGCATAATCATCTTGATTATGTCACAAATTCAAAAAATCACTGTATTAATGAGGTTCTTCTCTTGCACACCAAAGGCCAATACATCCTCCTCTCAATTACACAGAACACCTAAGACCCTCACAGTGCCTGAAACACAGCTTCTAGTCCTAGATCCACCTCCACCCCATTGTCAAGGAGGAAGTAGCTTGAACAAATATGGCTGCCCGTTTCCTAATATAAATATTATAAAACCTCTGGAATGTGGGCACTGTGAGATCTGGCCATGAGGCTTTGCCAGAGGAGGACTGAAAATAAAGGAACAAAAAAAGAGAAATGACCCCTGACCATTGCCCTTCCCTGAGATGACCTGGTCACTAGCCCACCAACCAGTGGCTTACAGGACTATTCCTGTACCTCACCCCTTCCTTGCCCCATAAAAAGCCCCACGTCTGTAAGGAGGTGGGCTTCTGACTCTCATGGACTCTCTCTCCTGGTCAGTTGCCTTCTTCCAGGTTTTATTACTAAATAAAGCCTGTTCCTTGCTGTAGGGCTGTGTTTTCTTTGTCCCCATATGCCCCAACAATACTTCCTTTCATAATTATATAAAAATGTATACATTTGAGGCAGGTAACATTTTAGATTTTATTTTTAAATGGGAATAATTTACATAATTCATCATGGCAATAAGCTTCCTCCACTCCCCTCTTTTTTGTTTGCTTTTTGTTTTGATAATCATAAAAATTTTCTGGTTTTTTAGTTTTCCTTTTTTTGGCCTGGTTTCTTACTCCCATCTCTTCCTCATTATTTATTCCACCAACTCATGTTAAGTAACAACCTTTATATATTCTTTGCTCATATAATTATTTGTAAACATAATATATGCATGTATGTTTATAGGCATGCATAGAGTATTATTCTTACCAAAAATTATCATTATACATGGGGTGTTTCTGCATTTGCTCTTTCTCATTCAACAATAACTTCTACAAATTCTTTTGCTACATTTCAAATTTATCATTTTTATCTGAGTAATGTCTATTTATTGGTTAATAATTTAATAAGTTCTATGTTAATCATTCACTTTACAAGATTTTGGTATAATAAACATCTTGTGAAAGCCAAAATATCTTACATAGATAATTTCATGTTCTTGTGATTTTATACCTGACAAAATTTCCAGGAATAGAATTGTAGAGAGCCGGGCATGTTGTTGCATGCTTGTAATCCCAGTACTTGGGAGTCTGAGACCAGAGGATCCGGGTTCGCAGCCAGCCTCAGCTACTTAGTAGTGAGGCCCTCCACAACTTCGTGAGACCCTGTTTCAAAATAAAGAATAAAAAATAGGGCTTAGGGTGTAGCTCAGAGGTAGAATAGCCCTGGGTGCAATCCCCGGTACCACAAAAAAAAAAAAAAGAAAAGAATTGTAGAATTAAAAAAGGGTATCTCTAAGCTTACTCTAAAAATATTGCTGGATTATATTTTATAATTTCAATCATGTATATTTGGATTTATAAATAAAGTGTTCTTTTTAGCTTATGAATAAGTCATTTCATTATAATTTCTACAGCTAGGATATCAGATTTGTTTATAAAATAAACCCATTAATTACATAACAATTTAAGCATTAAACTGAGTTTATGCAACCACTTTCTAATCTATATACTTTTAATTTCTCCTGACTTTCTATATTATTTCTAAAGGGAGACTTTCATATCACCTATCTCAAATCCAAATCAGTGTTATATTAATCTTCAAAGTAAAAAAAGAGAATTTCAGTGACTCATATCATTAATAATTATTCCAAATGCTAAAATGGTTTCATTCAGTGAAACCCACATCTATCTTGCCCTAATTAAATGCAGCTGCTTTGGCTCTCACTTCAATAAGGATTCATCTTTTAAAATATAATGACCCTTTTTATACAGAATACAACTTATTAGGTCACCTGCCAGCAGTCTTCTCTCAAGCTACCCAATTATCATTTCTTTAAGCTTTATTCATATCTTGTATTTCCAAGATTTGGATCATTAATTTTTCTCCCTTATGCCTATCTTGCATATTTTTCTACATCCTTTTTGGGCCTCAGACTTTCTACAAAAGTTAGATTCTAGCCAAGTATTGGATAGGGTATTATTATGTTTCAAATTTTCTGGTTCTCACAGTCAAAATAAAAACTTCTTCACTAACCAGAAATAGATTAATCATTTTAATAAGCATGTATTTTATAATCATGAATGATTCCTGTGTTCAAGGGCATACATTAAAAAGGTCTCCTCCAACAAACCAAGTTATTGTCTCTATAAACATCTATATAAATATCTGAAGGAGGACACATAAAACGGAGAAGAAACTCTCTTCCTTTCCTTTGGCATCACAGTTTACCAAGGTGGCACATGAATGTTCTCCCTCCACATCCTATCCTCGGATGGGAATATTGTTCATTGTTGTGAACATCATGGATAAAGTTCCCATTCCTTTCTCAAATTACTACTGTGTGCTTTAATAGTGCCCTCACACTCACCAATTTGATCCCATAAAAGCACCTGAATGAAAGGAATTGCCAACTATTCTTGCAGAATCTTCAAACACAGCGATCATTATCACAGCTTCTATCACCTGTCCAGTCAGTCAAGACTTCAGTTCACAAAAGCCAGGTTATGGAACCAAGCTAGATGTCCATCAACAGATGAATGGGTGAGGAACATGTGGTATATAAACCAAGGGAATTTTATTTATCCATAAAGAAGAACAAAATTATGTCATTTGCAGGAAGTTGGATAGAACTGGGACATATGCTAAGATCAGCCAGACTCAGAAAGTCAAGGGCCACATGTTTTCTCTTATATGTGGAAGGTAGAGAGAACATTTTTTTTAAAGGACCTCAGCCGGGCGTGGTGGTGCATGCTTGTAATCCCAGTACTTTGGGAGGTGGAGCCCGGAGGATCCAGGTTCGCAGCCAGCCTCAGCTCTCTCTCTCTCTCTCTCTCTCTCTCTCTCTCTCCATCTCTCTTTCTCTCTTTCTACTTAGTGAGACCCTCTGCAACTTCGTGAGACCCAGTTTCAAAATAAAGTATAAAAAAATAGGGCCGGGGGTGTAGCGTGGAGATAGAACGCCCCTGGGTTCAATCTCCGAACTGCAAAAAATAAATAAATAAATAAAAAATAAAAAAAGTAAAAAGGACCTTATGAAAATTAGGGGGGAGTCCAGAGACATTCAGGGAAGGGAAAAGGGAGAAGAGAGAGTAAAAGGGAAGTAAGAGGAAGTAAACATATCAAATAATATTATATGCATATATGGATGCATCACTACAAATCTATCATGTACAGTTTCAATGAACCAATTTAAAAAAACCTGTTAATATTACCTCAATGAATCCTTATCTAAATAATGACTCCTGGCATCCTAAATAACTTAGTTTTTCCCCTATTTTATACCCTAAGCATTATTTGGCTCTTCTGACTTTTCATACCAACTCAATATTCATGATTTACTAATCCACACCTATACTATCTATTACTGAGATTATGGAAATAACCTATTATTCTTCCTGAGATTAATTTTGTCCCCTTGCAAATCATCCATCTTTTTCATTTCATATAGCATGATGAACATGAAATGCAATTATGCTGTTTTTAGTTGGTTAACTCTCTCACATGGCTTTGCCTAACCTACCAAAGAAATATATCTTGCTTATAAGACAAACTGCAAATTGACTTCACCTTCTGTTATTAATGGCTTTGGGAATCAGTTTCACCCTGGTAATGTCAAATTGCTTATGGCTTTGTGTAAATATCATTCTATTACTATCCCATGTCCTGGATGATTCTTTGTTTCTGAATACTGATCTCTTCTCTGATCTCAATTTGTACTGATATTACAGCATCCATTACAAAAATTACATTAAGAAGACTTCCTAAGCCCTCTCTACTTTGAGTATGGTTTTATTTTCTTCTTAACCCCAACAGCTTTCATATGGCCTGATATAATACATCCTTGAAAAATGTTCATGAAATTGAAATGTATTTAAAACTGTTGTATTCAGTTCCTGTATGCCTGGGTTAAAATTTGAGTACATCCAGGTAAGCTTATACCACAGATTAACATAACAATATAAAACCATATAAACTTTGAACTGAATATAAAACAAAGCTACTTAAAGACACTAGAGTGTGAAAAATGTAAGCAGATTATGCAGGGGAGTCAATGCTTCAAGAAATAGTAAAGAATTAGGTGAGTGATAGTCATTTTCAAGATTTATCCTAAGGGAAGGCTATACTTTGAGAAAAAAAACTTGATTCAGAATCCATAGACTTACCAGCTTGAGCAACCAGATGGTAAACATAAGATATATTATGGAAAGGAGATAGCGAGCATTCTCAGAAATTGCTTCTTCTCCACTTCCTTTTTCTTTCCTTACTGGAAATCTAGTCACATGTAAAGTAGAACTTTTAACTATGTTATGAACATCCTGTACTGCTTTCTACATTTTCATCATTTTTTTCCTTTTCATTGTAGTTTGCACATTATTTGGCTATACCCTTATTTTTCCTTTGCTAATAAGCTCTTCTGCTGTGCCCAACTTATTTTTCAATTTGTTATTTTGGCTTTGTTATTGTATATTTCACTCTAAGAAATGAATTCTTGTGATATTATTTTATAGAAATTCTATTTTCATGATGAAATTCCACATTTAACCTTCTGTTTTCTTAAATAGATTAATCACAGAGAATTTTAATAAATGTTTGATAAATTTTGAATGTATATCACAGATACAGACATAGATATAGATTTATGAGTTAATTTCAATTGTTAATTTTCCAACTTGATATGACTTACTGGCCTCCCTATTAACTATGAGTGAACATTTGAAATCATGTGTAAAAAATTATAGAGTCTAAGAATAATATTCTCTTTCCTCCAGATAGTTTTATTAAATCATTAGACAGATAACTGAGTTAGGGACAATGTACACCAAACCAAATGAGAGTTTTCAGCATTTGGTTTCATTCCCATTAGATTTTTTATTATTTTATTGATGCACTGTAATCATACATCATGATGAAATTCAGAGTAATAGCAGCATACATGCACACAGCACTTGGTGAGCCCTCCCCCTGTTCCCACCCCACTCCCTCCCCCTCCCCACCTCCCCATGCATGACCACATGACTGGCATTGATAAATTTGTGTATGTACACCATGTTCATTGAAGTGTTTCCCTCTATGAGTCTTCCTCCCCCCCATCTCCCTCAGTTAGGTCCCCTCCCTCACTGCACTGAAGTTTCTCCTCCTTTGTCTGGAGTCCCTCCCATGTCCCAATTTCTCCCTAGCTTCCACATAAGAGGGAAAACACCTGACCTTTCACTTTTTGTGACTGACTAATCTCACTTAGCATAATATTCCTATTAGCTTTTAACTCATTGAGTTGGCCCACCAAATGTTCAGTTGAAAGTATGGCACATTGACCAGTTTCCCACCTTCTCTATAATCTTTCAACTACAATTTTTAATCTCCTCCAAACCAAGAATTGGAAAGTTTTGTTGAATTATTTGATATTTTAGCAGCTGCTGCTTTTCTGTGTCTGCAGCCTGGGCATCTAAAAATGCATTGAGGAAAAGTGCTACAGAATGTCAGGTTCATTTCTCACTGGGAACTTAGCCTTCAAGCTTGGCTGACTTAGCTGCCCTGAAATCCAATTTTCCTCTCTCCCCCACTGTAACCCTCTGAAATCTCTGATAGCCCCAGATATTGCAGTTTTCTGCTAGGATTTTCAGTCTTTCTCCCTAGGTTGCATATTAGCCAAAGTCTTGATAGAAGAGCAAAGTGCCGGATTCACCACAGTGATGATTCCTTCTCCCTGAGAACTCTGCCCTCCAATCCCAGCTAATTTCATGGCTCTCTGATGCCTTCAGGTGGAATTTTTTACAAATAGTACTAGTCTTTGGGGGGAGTTTTGGTCTGCTGCAAATTAAACTGTTGCATCTGAAAAGGTTGACACTATTTTTCATAAACAGGAAGTAGATTTTTAATTAAAATTTTATTAATGTACCATAAACTATTTACTATTGTAATTTCCTGTTTAGTAAAAGTATTTCATTTTTTCCTACACATTTTATTATGCAAATCATGTCCTACATCCCTAATATAATTATTCTCTAATCTTATATTCTGTTTCATTATCTAATTTACATCATGTATCTGACATTTTGTTTATACAGAAATATGTGATATTTCTAACTCTTGAAAATATAAGTGAATTAAAAAGGAATACAGTATTGGAAAATAAGCTCTTAATTCTCTTTTCATTTTGTCACATTTCTGTCCATTTAATTTTATGTGATTAGACTAAAGCACAAATTATTTTATATTTCTATGCAAAAAATATCCTTCCACATATTTAAGACTATTTGATATTGTTCCATAGCTCTTGATAATCTGTGCTGAATTCTTTATATCAGATCTTTGTGCTATCTTTGCTCTTCAGTTAGGAGCAAATCATTTATTTGATCCACCTTCCTGGCAATGTTCATAGTAGGGGCATGGTGATTTTTTTTCCCTTTTTACCAGGAGAAACTGACATTTGTTTCTTTTGCTTTTTCAATATTTACTTACCTTTGCTTGTTAATGAGCAATTTTCTTCTACACAGAGAAGGGTGAGTCTACTTTTGTGTAATTAGCATGTTAACAATTATAATAAAAATTAAAAAAACTCATTTTATATTTAGTTATTTTTTGTTATTGTCCACATCTATGGTGGCCGCCTCTCCCTCCTGAGTGCATAAAATGGTAAAAGATTTCTCATGTTTCAAAATTCCTGTAATACGCTTGACATAATTTTGAAAAGTTCACTATGTTTCTTTTAACATCAGCTTTTTTTCAGATTAAAAATTATGATTTTGAGGATTATCTTTTGTTAAGCTGGTAGTGCTATTTTCTTGCAGCTTTCAATACTTTCTATATCCTAACTAGAAGCAAAACTTCCCAAATGACATTTGATGCTATTTTACCACAAAATCGGATTAAAATCCTTAATTTAGTATATTAAAATAATTTTTAATATTGTCCAGATATGATGGCACATGCCTGTAATCCCAGTACTTGGGGGGCTGACACAGAAGGATGGCAAGTTCAAGGGTAGTCTCAGGAACTTAGAGAGACCCTCAGCAACTTAGCTAGACCATGTTTCAAAATTGAAAACAAAATGGGCTGGGGGTGTGACTCCGAGGTAGAATGTCCCTGGGTTCAATCCCCAGTACCACACAATAAAAATGATGATGATGATGATGATAATGATGTACTTTTTCCCTTGTTTTGATTATCCTCCTGTTATTTGTTTTAGTTTCATGAGAGCTGTGGTTGCATGAATAGCATAATACTAGTTTTTTGGGTATTTATTACTATAGCTTTGAAAGATTTCCCTGTACGGTCAAATAAACAAATATACACAATATTTCATTATGGTTTTCATTATAGTCCACATCACAATGAAATATAAATCATTTATTTATTTTCATGTTGACTGAGATATATTCTATTTTTATGCTATTAAAATAATGAAAATCATTTGGCACATATATCTTGCACACATGAGCACATTGTTTATAGGATATTTATTTAGAAGTATTATTGTGTCAAAGGACTTTGATTTTTATTCATGTTCAATATTTGCTTTCTGTTATAGATATGTGAACACAATATGTTAAATTATTTCACTTAGGGATTACAGCAGAACATTTATACAATAAATGTGTAAATCTTTTTTAGTGCTACATTGAGAAGCTAGCTATGTGACATTTAAGGAAATTAAATGTATCCACAATGATGTAATAAGCAATACTAATTAAAAGAATGCATACATTTTATAGCTCCATTAAGTATATTAAATATGATATCTGCAAAACAAAACAGACCATCCATTAGTAACTTTGATACAATCACAAGAAAAATGTTTTTTGTTATTTTATAGTCCAGAATAAATAGTAATTTAATGTTCAAAAGTGAAAATATTTACATACAAATTACATTGAAAGATTATAAATCAAATAGCTTTTTAAGTGTTTTAATTAAATATAAAAATTATATAATTTTATATTATTTTCAGCAATTGTTGGCTCTTGTTTACTTACCCCATACTTTCTGATACATAATAAATAGTTATATTCAGGCACGTGGAATAAATATTCAATAGCAAAACCACTCTTTATTATAATGCCCAAAATAGAAATATCAAGATTAATAAGAACTTTAAAATATTAATAAGAACTATCCATAATTAAACATATAACATTCACAAATGAGTGCAATTTAGGATTTCAGGGAAATTGGTAAATATAAAAGGAAAACAATTGCCGGGCGTGGTGGTGCATGCTTGTAATCCCAGTACTTTGGGAGGCGGAGACCAGAGGATCCGGGTTCGCGGCCAGCCTCAGCTCTCTCTCTCTCTCTCTCTTCCTGTCCTTCTCTCTCTCTCTCTCTACTTAGTGAGGCCCTTCGCAACTTCGTGAGACCCAGTTTCAAAATAAAGTATAAAAAATAGGGCCGGGGGCGTAGCGCAGAGGTAGAACGCCCATGGGTTCAATCCCCGGTACCGAAAAAAAAAAAAAAGGAAAACAATTGATTTAAAATTCTTCAGGGCATATTATTTACATAGTACCTTTTTCTTGGGGCAAACAGAAACATAGAATAAAAATTAAAAAAACTCTCCAGGATAATATAAACAGTGATGAAGTATAGAATATATTCTTGGGCAAAAATACCAAATTTTAACCTCGAGACTATTGAATGACCAAAGTTTTTTTTCTCTAATATGCAGTACAGTTGCATCTAAATAGTTACAGAGCATTTTTAAATGAATTAAACAATGCCACTTAAAAATTAGATACCTTTAATATAAAATCTAAATCTTGATTCCTCAAGAAATGGTTTTTACAGCCCTACGTGCATATTTCTCCCTTTCTCTCTCTCTCTCTGTCTCTCTCTCTCTGTGTATGTGTGTGTGTGTGTGTGTGTGTGTGATTTCTAGTTTTTCATGGTCATTGTCCTTCTTAATGGCTTCTCGCATATTCCTGATTTCTACAAGTTACCAGCAGGAGCCATTTTAAAAATGTTTTTAAATTATAAGATACATGCAATAAAGTATAAAAATCCATGTTTTTGGTTAATAGACTTTATTTTAGTAGGGTGTATTTTTATAACAATTTTAAATGTCCAGAAATATTTAGTACAGATTTGTCAGGTTTTTCCAATACCAAGTTCTCTTTTTTCTCTTTTTCCATACTCTACACTTTTAATGTAAGTACTGTTGGTTGTCCAGAGGTAAGGAGTGGAGAATGATGTCTTTGTTCCTTGAGGGCATAGTATTTACATAAATTTCTACCTGGTAGAGTTGTCTTTTCTTCCCCATTTTAAATTTATTTTATTATTTATTTATTCCTATTTGGACCCATTAATATTTATTTTATATTCTGGGATATCCAATAATATTTTATTTTGTTTTTCAAGTTATTCCATCTTTTGCCATTGGGAAATCTTTCATTTGGCTCTTGGGTTCCTCTGGATAATCCCCATTGATATATCTATGTGTTTATTTTTAGCACTTAGTTTCTGACACTAGGAGATATTCCAGGCTCATCTTTTATATCAGTACTTGCCCACTCCTAGAATCCATTATTCTCCCCAAAGCCCAAATTTCTTATATTGGAAAAGGCCATTAGTAAGCAAGAAAAGGGAGTTAAGTGTTCTCATTGCTACCAAGATATCCTGTTCTTTAGGCCTTCCCAGCTGACAGAGCAAAAAATTATTTATACTAACACATATAACATGTATATAACACGTATCTGTAAGTGTTCCTCTATGCAACCATCTGTACCCACATTAAACTGAAGATGGATCCACACTGACGTCTTCAATATGAAACCATTATGGTTCATTCTACCTTCCCTTGCTTATCTGTAAACTACCAGTGAAACAAGAGACTGGGCTCTCATCATTTGCCATATTTATTTTTTGAATATTTATTGATTTATTTATTTATTGTGGTGCTGGGGATTGAACCCAGGGGCATTCTACCTCTGAGCTACACCCCAGCCCAATTTTTTATTAATAATTTTGAAACAGGGTCTCACTAAGTTGCGGAGGGCCTCACTAAGTAGCTGAGGTTGGCCCCGAACCAGGATCCTCCAGTCTCAGCCTCCAAAGTACTGGTATTACAAGTGTGCGCCACCACTCCCAGCTTGACATACATTTAATTGCTTAATTGTATAGCAGTATCATAGTTGATATTCACATAACCCCATGGGAAACAATTTTATTCTCAGTGCTTTGTGCAATTCTCTATCTGTATTTATTCTTACAGTTTTCTTTCTTTCTTTCTTTCTTTCTTTCTTTCTTTCTTTCTTTCTTTTTCTTTCTTTCTTTTTTTCTTTTCTTTCTTTTCTTTCTTTCTTTCTTTCTTTCTTTCTTTCTTTCTTTCTTTCTTCTTTCTCTCTTTCTTTCTTCTTTTTCTTTCTTTCTTCAGGATGGGGGTGGGGGTGGTGGTACTGGGGATTGAACCCAGGGGCCAGGGGCGGTCTACCTCTAAACTACACCCCCAGCCTTATTTTATTTTTATTTTAAAATAGGGTCTCACTAAGTTGCTGGGGGCTCCACTAAGTTACTGAGGCTTATTTTGAATCTGCAATCCTCCTGTTTTAGCTTCCTAAGTAATGGGATTACAGGCATGTTACACCACACCTGGCTTCTATTCGTTTTTAAAGTTATTTAGATCTGCAACTTTCTCCCTTCTCCTAAAGTACAGTTGCTTCATTTTAACCACAGTTATTTTAAATCTCCTATTTGATATTTCCAAAAGCTCTGTCAATTCGAAACTCATTCTGATGCTTACTTTGTCTTGTCATACTGTAGTTTTTCTTGACTTCCAGCATTTTATAATTTCTTATTGAAAGTCAGACAATTTATAGTGAGTAACAGGAAAAGAGGTCAATACACATTCTTTGTGAGGTGGATGTTTATGTTACTCTGGCTAGAAGTTTTGCTCTCTTTATTATATGCCTTACCTGTGGGTGCAAGGGATTTTAATTTCTTCCAGTGTCCTTCTAGTGGATTTCCTTAAAAGTTCTTTCTGAGAGTCTGAGCCCTGCTGCACCTCCAGCTCCACTCACTGCTGTACTGGAGCCTGGCTAATGTCTGCAACTTGCAGAGTTAGAGAAAAACTCTATAATTTTATTATTAAGTCCAATTCTTTGAGTAAACCTTTGTTCCCTGGATGTGAACTTTACAAGTGTCCCTTCCTTAGGTGCAAATAGGGCTAGCAGGAACTGGAGTTGACTATTTCCTTCCCTCACTGAGGAGCCTTTTGTTGTCTAGTGCTCTCGGAATATTTCACAATGACTGTGTTCCCCTCGCCCTGGCTGAAGCTGAGGGCTTTCCCATTGCTCTCTACCATGAAAACCGTGTGGGATATTGAGATAAAACATATGAAGGTGCGGGTCTTTGGGAGCTTGCAGCCCCCAGGAATTTTCATTCTTACACTGGACTATAGCCACCTCCAGGGCTTTTACAAAGTTACCATTCAAATGTCTCATCAGATCCACTAGTTTCTGCTCCCCACAAGCTGATTTTGGTTATGATTCTCCATATGAGTCTATTGCTCTAGATTTTTAGGTCTTGGTTTATCTCTATGACCCCAATTTTCTGCTGGGTCTATGAAAAGATTTTTATTTTTTCAGTGTGCTCTCCTTTCTTTGTCTTTTTTATTGGTGCATGGTCATGTCCTTTATTCTTATTGTAAAGAAAGGAATGATGAATTCCAAGCTCTTTTCCTGTCAGAGCAGACAATCAGAAGTTTTCCAGAGTTCATTTTCTCATTTTGGACTCTAATATCTGTCAAAAATATGGATTTATCATGAGATCCCTTAAAAATTTATCAAGATGCTTTTTTTCATAATGCAAAAAAAAACTAAATAACAAAGCCTTCCCTCTGGATATGAATTTTGTATATTGTGACACTGATCCTGTGAAAACCATAGAAAAATTATTAGTAGACATTCAAGCAATCCAAGTACACATAAGGAGTAATTCAAACATATCTGCCCAACGTCAAATATCTGATGTTAAAAACAAAAATTGAACATTGCTATAAGAAAATGGAGAAAACATAGATAACAGCACTGAATAAAAACAACCTCAAAATGATAAAAGTGGGGATTTTTACTTTGTGGGTTTTTTTTTACTTTGAAATACTTAAGTGATAAAGAACAAAAATATGTAATTTATTATACAAGTTTATTGTATAATTATATATGTTTATTATATAATTTTATTGTCCTTTGTGACTAAGTAAAATTTCATTGTGTATGATGAATGATTTCTTTCATGTGCAGAAAGGAAGCTAGAGACAAAGTGGAAAACAGAAGAGACTAGATAATTGAGGAGAACAACAGTAGAATAGTGGAAGGAGACAGTGTCAGGGAGATGGAGAGAGGAAAAGAAAAAAAGTGATGCAAGAAGCAAATCAAATGATGCTGCACCCATGTATGAAGTGTCAGTACCAATCTCACTATTGTGAACAGGGAGGGTGGGTAGCGGGATGGGCCTACAGGGAAGCACACCATGACCTGTGTGCATGTTTGTTTGTATGACTTTGAAACTCACTGTGATGTATAATTATAATGCACCAATGAAAGTATAAAAAGGGAAATATAAATGTATTTAGGTCTTATGTTAAACTTTTCTTCAAATATATTCTCAAAATAATAAGATATGAGGACAAATGGCAAACTAAAATAAACAGTACATCTGCTGCATTTCCATTTTAAATAATTTTTTCTCTCCTACATGAAGGTTCAACATTGATGTACAATTGAAAGACAAATTTAAAATGTAAGCAATAATCACTTCTTTTCTAATTGCAATACATATTTATTTTAGCATTTTATCATATTGCCCATTATTTGATAAGCAAGCACAAGAACTTCTAACACATTTTTATTGTACCTATACTCATAAGTTGTCACTGGATTGAGGAATAAGCAGCTATAATTTTACTCACCAAGTGTCGTGTGCATGCATGACTCTGTCACTCTGAACTTCATCATGATGTATGATTACAATGCATCAATAAAAAATGAATTAATTTTATTATAATATTTAAAAGCAATAAAAATATTTTCCTTTGAAATGACATGGTTTTGAGATTTATATTTAAACATATATAAGAGTTAATATGGGACAGGTCATTTAACTGCTTCTAGGATTTAACAAACAGTATATAAAAATTAGATAATAATGGCATGAAATTAAGTGCAAAAGATCATTTTTAAGCTATTCAAAATACGGCCTCTTATATTCAGCTTTAGACAATTGCTACTTATTTGCTTTAAATAGTTGTCAAAATCTAGATTTTTTATTTAAAAGTACTGGATCAATCTTTTTAAAAGAACATGGACAAAGCAAATTATATCTCTTGGCTGAATTTAGATCAATGACAAAAACTTTTAAACATCAGAATCATAATTCATAATAATTGTAAGTGTTTTTTAAATTGCATATATTGATGAATAAATATCACTCATTTTTTTGCAGTACTAGGGATTGAACCCAGGGGCATTCTATCTCCGAGCAACACTCCCAGCCCTATTTTTTATTCTTTATTTTGAAACGGGGTCTCACTAAGTTGCAGAGGGCCTCACTAAGTAGCTGAGGCTGGCCATGAATCCAGATCCTCCGGTCTCAGACTCCCAAGTACTGGGATTACAAGCGTGCGCCACAACACCCAGCTTAAATATAACTCTTTAAATAGATAATTTGAGGTTCAGAAGTAATTTCCAACCGAAGACAAAAATCTGGAGTTCATACAGCCATCTTTCCCAACTGTGCTAGGGATTACTGACATTCACTGATATCTGACTCCTCTTTTATTTGAATACCCACAAAAATCTAATTACCAAGATTCTTTATATTTTTCATAGAGTAGTTCTTGTCAGTGAAACATGACTGATAGATATGTGCATCATACATGGCTGGAGATGGCAAGATTTCCCAATTAAGTCAACATCCTCTCTCTTTCCTCACAGGGATAATTTACTTTGTTTTCTGATAATGGAGTAACAAAATTCAAACAGCTTGAGGTTTGGCCCTCAGCATTTGCCAAATGCTGAAAAAGACTTTGAGTGAGCACAAAATAGACATATGTTCTATAAAGCTATTGGTATTATAAACTTCGTTATTATTACAACATACGCTATCCTATTCATAGTAATATAGCAACAAATACAATGATGCTCGTAAGACAACTGTTTTGACCAATTCACCCATGCCACATTCTCTTTCAGACTGTAATATAAATTAGGAAGTTCTGAAAAATAGAAGGAAATACCATATTTTATAAAATTAAAACAATTATGTGTATAAATAGAAAATCAAATGAAAAATAAAACCTATTTTGAAATGAATAAAAATACAATTATGAGTTTTCACACTTCATAGTCTGCAACTCAAGCAGCATCTGTAGTATCCAAAGATAAATTTTTATATGGTTTTATTGGTCCATTATTTGGCTATTGTGAATTGTGTTGCTATGAATATGGGTATGCGTATATTGCTGTAGTTCTCTGGTTTCAACCCCTTTGGAAAGATATCTAGGAGTGGTATAGCAGGGTCATATGATGGATACATTCCCAGTTTTCTGAGGAAACTCTACACTGATCTCCATAGTGGCTGAAATAATTTGCAATCCCAACAACAGTGTAGTAGGGTTCCAATTTCCCCACATCCTCACTAACATTTATTATTCTTTGACTTCTTAATGATTGCCATTCTGATTGGGGTTAGATGGAATCTCAGTATAGTTTTGATTTGCTTCTCCCTGACTGCTAATGATGTTGAACATTTTTTCATGTATTTATTGGCCATTTGTATCTCTTCTTTTGTGAAGTGCCAATTCAATTCAATTGTCCATTTCTTGACTTTATTATTTTTAATATAAAGTCTTTTAAGTTCTTTGTATATTCTACATATTAGTCCACTATCAGAGGACTAATTGGCAAAGATCTTCTCCCATTCTGTAGCCTCTCTCTTAAGACTCTTGATGGTTTGCTTTTGATGAACAGAAACTTTTTATTTTATTCCCATCCCATTTTTTAATTCTTGTTTTAATTTCCTGAGCTTTGGGTATCTTATTGAAGAAGTTTCGACCTGTTTCTATATATTGGAGTGTTGGACATATTCCCTCCTCTACTAATTTCAAAGTCTCTGGTCTAATTTCCAGGTCTTAGATCCATCTCAAGTTGACTCTTGTGCAGGGTGAGAGGTAGGGATTTGATTTCATTTTTCTACAAATGAATAACCAGTTTTCCCAACACCATTGGTTTAAAAGGCTGTATTTTCTCCAACATATGTGTTTGGGAATTTTGTCAAAAATCAATTGGCTATAAGTGTATGGATTTGTTTCCTTACCTTCTATTCTGTTCCATTGGTCTATGTGTCTTATTTTGTGCCAATACCATGCTGTTTTTATTACTATAGCTCTGTAGTATCATTGAAGTCAGAAATCATGATGCCTCCTGCATGGTTCTTATTGCTGGGAATTGCTTTGTCTATTTTGGATCTTATGTTTCTCCATATGAAATTTAGGACTGATTTTTCTAGGTCTGTGAAGAATGAAATTAGTATTTTGATAGGTACTGCATTGAATCTGTAGATCACTTTTGGTAGAATAGCCATTTTGATATTTATTCTGCTTATCCAAGAGCATGGGAGATCTTTCCATTTTCTAAGATCTGCTTCAATTTCTTTCTTTAGTGTTTTATAATTTTCATTGTGGAGGCATTTGGCCTCCCTGTTTAGATTTATTCCTAGGTATTTTATTGGTTTTAGGTTATTGTGAATGCAATTCTTTTCTGGATTTCTTTCTCAGTGGATTCATGGTTTGCATATAGAAAAGATACTGTATTTTTAGGCTAATTTGTATCCTGCTACTTTGCTGAATTTGTTAATCAACTCTAGTAGCCTTTTGGTTGAGTTTCTTGGGTCTTCTAAATATAGGAATATGTTATTTGCAAATAAAGATAATTTTAATTCTTCTTCTCCTATTTGAATTCCTTTGATATCCTTCTCTTGTCTGATTAAACTGGCAAGAGTCTCGAGGACTATATTGAAAAGGAATGGTAATAGTGGGCATACTTGTCTTGTTTCTTATTTTAAAAGGAATTCTTGTAGTTTCTCCCCATTTGATATGATGTTGGCATTGGGTTTATTGTATATTGCCTTAATGATATTAAGCTATGTTCCTTCTATTCTGATTTTCTGTAGTATTTTAACATGAATCGGTGCTGGATTTGATCACATGCTTTTTCAGTGTCTATTGAGAGGATCATGTGATTTTTGTCCTTAGTTCGGTTTATGTGTTGAATAACACATATTGATTTGTGTATGTTGAACAAGATTTGCATTCTTGGGATGAAACCAACTTGGTCACAGTGTACAATTTTCTTGATGTGGATATAAATGTGCATGGCTAGTATTTTGTTTAGAATTTTTGCATCTATATTCATTAATGATATTGGTCTGTAATTTTTTTTTCTTGAGGGATCTTTATTTGGTTTTGGTGTTAAGGTAATAATGGCCTCAGAAGAATTTTGCAGAATTCCACCTCTTTTGATTTCATGAAATAACTTGTGAGTATTGGGTTTAGTTCTTCTGTAAAGGTTTCGTAGAATTCAGCTGGGAATCCATCTGGACATGGGCTTTTCTTTGATGGAAGGCTTTTTATTGCTGTTTCTACCACTTTGCTATTGGTTGGTGTGATAGTTAATCTAGGTTGTCAACTTGACCTGATCATGACACACCCAAGATTATGTGATTTTGGGTGTATAACAGCAGATTAAAGAGAAAGCCCTGCCCTGAATGTAGGCAGCAGGATTCTGATAGGTGCGGACTTAGATAAAGAGGGAGAAGCCGCGTAGAGTGCGTGCGACTTTTTCTGAGGAAAACGCATCTGCTCTCGCCTGAGATCGTCAGCCGCCGGCTTCGCCTTTCTCTGAAGAGCTTCTTGATCTTCTCGGCCTCCAGCTCTTGGAACTGAAACTTCACCATCATTTCTCTGAAGAGCTTCCTGATCTTCACGTCTTGGACTGGGACTGAATTAGTGGTTGCTCCGATCCTAAGACTCCAGCTCTTAGACTGTTCGACCAGCTACTGGTTCCTCTGACTCTCCATGTGCAGTCAGAACCTGGGACTACATTGCTTCAAACTGTAAGCCCATCTGATAAATCCCTTTTTTCAAATATACTCATTCTGTGTATTCTGTTAATCTAGAGAACCCTGTCCAGTACAGTTGGTTTAGGTTTTCTGTATCTTTTTGGTTCAATTTAGGTAGGTTGTATGTGTCTAGAAAACTTGATTTCTTCCATGTTTTCCAGTTTATTGGAATATAAATTTTCAAAATAGGTTCTGATGATCTTCTGTATTTTCCCACTGTCTATGGTGGTGTCTTCTTTTTCATTTCTGATTTTAATAATTTGGTTTGTTTCTCTCTTTCTTTTGGTTAAGTTGGCTAGGGCTTTGTCAATCCTGTTAATTTTTTCAAAGAACCAGCTTTTATTTTGTAGATCCTTTATACATTTTTTTTGTTTTCTATTTCATTGATTTCTGCTCCGATTTTAATTATTACCTACCTTCTATTGGCTTTGGGATTAGACTTTTCCTGTTTTTCTAGGTCCTTGAGGTATGATTAGGTTGTTTATTTGGTGACTTTCTGATTTTCTTATGTGGGCACTCAGTGCTATAAATTTTCCTCTTAATACTGCCTTCAAAGTGTCCCATAGATTTTGGTACATCATGTCTCTATTTTCATTCCAGGATTTTTTATTTCTCCCCTTATTTCTTCTATGAGCCAGTCCTTATTCAAGAGTGTATCATTCAGTCTCCATGAATTTATGTAATTTATTTTGGTCTTCCTGTTATTGATTTCTACTTTCATTCCACTGCAATCTGAGAAGATGCAGGGAATTATATTACATTTTTTAAAATTTGCTGGTACTTGCTTTGTGGCCCAGGATGTAGTTTGTTATTGTGATAGCAGTGTTGTGGACTCTTTCCTTCAATTCAGATCAGATTGTCTGAAGAGAGGAATTAAAAACTAACAGGCAGCTCGGTTGCAGCTTTAACAAAATTTTATTACAAAGTCAGTAAAAGATAGAAAAAGAGAAGAGGAAAACCAGCGTGCCTGGAAGACACACTGGAGAGCCCGAAAGTGGAACTCTGCCCTTCCCTCTGACTCTGGCCCCTTAAATACAATTTTTACATGGGTATGGTTTTATCAGCATTGCCAAGGCAACGAGATAGTAACTTATTTCTTAGGCATAACTTATTCCTTAGGCAGGTGGTGCCTTCTAGTCTACTAAGTGCACTTACTAAGCACAGAGGTCACTAGTCTACCTTGTTTTACTCCTATTGTATTGGTTGTCTATCAACTATGGGCACTTTGATGTAACACATGGAGTTTGTCTTTCCCATACTGAGGCCGAGTCACAAAGAATAGGAGGTAAACAGAGGCACTGATTACAGCCAGTGTAACTGTGCTCTATGAACTTAGGGCTAAAGGCCTTAACTTTCTCTATGGTGCTCTTAAGTCTCTACGTGCTTCTAAGGCTAGAGGCTTCAATTGTCTTTATATTCTTACTATGGGTTAATCATTAGAACAAAGGGGCAGAAGAAGAAGGGAGGGGGAACTCTTGGAATGTAATGGAGTTACTGCTTCTCCCTGCTTGAATGACTGTCTTTTACATTTTATTAGAAATTAATATCAGAGCAATTTTCCCAAACCAGCACAGTGTATTTTGGAGAAGAGCAGTTGAGAAGAATATGTATTCAGCTATTGTTGGTTGAAATATTCTGCCTATGTCTATTAGTTCCATTTGGTTTATAGTGTTCTTTAGGTCTGAAAAATCTTTACTCATTTTTGCCTAGAATATCAATCTAGTGGTGTGAGTGATTGTTCAAGTCTTCTAATATTATTGTATTTGGGTCTATTTGAGATCTGATGTCCTGAAGAATTTGTTTTACAAACGTGGGTGCACCTACATTTGGGGCATAAATGTTGGCTATCATTATATCTTCTTGTTGGTTTTTCATTTTATTAAGAAGTAACCTGCTTTGTCTCTTCTGATGTGTTTTAGCTTAAAGTCTATTTTGTTGGATATGAACATTGCTACCCCTGCTTGTTTTTGGTCTCCATTTACATGGTATATCTTTTTCCATCCTTTCACCTTTAGCATATGGATATCTTTGGCTGTGAGGTGAGTTTCCTGCAGGCAGCATATAGTTGGATTGTGTTCTTTAATCCACTTTGCCAGCCTGTGTCTTTTAATTGGGGAGTTTAGACCTTTGACATTCAGTGTTATTATTGAGCTATGATTTTTGTTTCCTGTCATTTTGAGTTCTATTTCCTGTTTGATGTAGTGTTATTTCTCCTTTGTTCTTTCTCTAGTTCTGGTAGTAGCTTCTTTTTTCTTCTTCGTGCTTTATTTCTTTAAATATTTTCTCTAGTGCTGGTTTGGTAGTCATGAATTCTTTTAGTTTCTTCTTGTCTTGGAATGTTTTTATTTCTCCATCAATTTTTAATGATAACCTTTGCTGTATATAGCAGTTTTGGTTGGAAGTTGCTTTCTTCCAGGGTCTGGAGTACATCATAGCAACCCTTCCTGGCTTTCATGACTTGGGTTGAGAATTCTGGAGTGATTTTCATTGTTTTTCCCCTTAATGTCACCCATTCTTTTGTTCTTGCTGCTTTTAAGATTTTTCCTTGGTGTCTATGTTGGTCATTTTGATTAGTATGTGGTGGTGTGAGGAAGACCTTCTTTGATCTTGTCTTAATGGTGTTCTGAATGTCTCCTGTACATGGATGTCCAAGTCTTTTTTTTTTTTCCGGTACCAGGGATTGAACCCAGGGGTGTTCTACCTCCACGCTACACCCCCAGCCCTATTTTTTTTTTT